>VYZW01013430.1:75737-87115 GCA_013401315.1 Balaeniceps rex
GGTCTCAAGGGTGGCTGAGCAGGTAATCGTGTATGTGGCATTAATGACTGGACAATTAGCAGCGTACTGGAGACATGGGTAGGGCTTCAGGAGTGTCCACTTCCAAATACGATCTGTTCTTCCCTGCTTCCCTGTTGGCTTCTGGGTGGTCTCCTGATCGTTATGCAAATTGAATTGTGGCCACAAGTTTAGGGCTGTTTGGTATAGATAACACAGATATATCTGTGGCTATAGGTATCTGTGGATAGAGAAGGAAAAAGAAAACCCAGAGGGGCAGATGTTGCTGTGAGACTCTCTTTACTTCACGTGCTCAGCTTGGGTAAAGCATCGTTTTTGTCCCTCACAATTTGCCTGTGGTTACTGAGGTAGTTTTTCCCACGGCAGATATTTATATATCAACAGTCGGAAAAGAGTCAATAACAATTCTCGCTCTCCTCCTCATAAAAGCAATACTGAAAATATCCTTAAACATACCCTGCTGAAGCTTAAAGCCTAAAATGCATTTGCTGGACGTGAGCCCAGCCTGGAGTACTGGATCCTCAGTGCTCTCCAACCCTGACCTTTGAGAGTGCTCACATTTAGAGGCAGTTTCTGGCACAGATGATGGTCTCTGAAGCCTTAAAACTCCACCAGCCATGCAGCAAACACCCCATTCTACAAGGCAAATCCCATTAATAAAATATCGAGGGCCAGATTCAAAGCCCAGTGAAATCAATGGAAGTCCCTTTCTTTTACTAAGTTTTGGATATAGCCTTGAGTTCTTGAAAACTCTGTGAGAGAGGTGTTATTTGAAGACTCCAGCACTTCAGGAACCTCCTTCAATGTCCTGGGTAGACCAGCAAAAATCCAGTACAACCATCCTGAGGTCAGTGAACACAATCAGGAGTTTTACCAGCAGAATTTTACTCTACCACCTGTACAGTGAGCTGAACCAAATCCCCGACGTTATCTTTTGGGAAGTCCCCATCAAGATGCAGCTTCTACCCTAATAGTGGGCTGAACCCCAAAGGTTGGAGCAGAACTCAGCAGAAGATGAAAATTGCAGGTGACCTTCATGGGTCAGCCCATACCCCATCGAGAACCTGCAACACCTTTCTCTCCCTCTGAGCCTTGGTATACTCATAGGTCCAATGACCACAGTATTTTAGAAGATGCTTGTCCAATCAAAAAGGAAGCCACAGAGATAAGTTGTCTTTAGAGGAAAATCAATTCACCTGAAACATATTGCAGGTGACCCACCTTACTATTCCCAAAGGATATTCAATGGGTTTCCCTATATCCTGATTGCTTAGTCTAGCCAGCGGTCACAGCAAACACCTGCAGAAACACATCCTCCTACTGAAGAGGTCAACAGGGCAAACATCAATATTGGGGTGACATAAAAAAAAGGCAGAAGGAACAAAGCACTACCATTGAAACAGTCCATAGCGATGTAATGACCAAAACATCCTCATCACTTCTCGGCCTGTCTGGTTTTTTTCAGCAGAACCTCAAGAAATTTCTTTGGCTAGCAGACTTTGGAGAGAAATTGCTTCAAACAGAACCATAATATAGATGCAGTACTGAACCAAGTGTGCAGTTTATATTTATACTACAAAATGAGTTTTGGTAACCTCTCCAGGTTCACGGCCAAAGGACAGAGAAATCCCAAGCTACACACTCGACAATAAGCACAATGTTCAGCGTGGGCTGACAGTTCGTCAGACAGAATCCTAATCCTTCTTTGTCCTCTATTGCATTTCAGCATATCAATATAAAAGTGTTCAGATTTCACTTTTCTTTTTAAAAATCTTCAAACAGTACTGGGTTATGTGTGTTTGGGGAAAGGGTGGAGAATGAGCTGGAAGGGGGGAGGCAGCAAAAAGAATCAGAAAATAATAAAAAATAGAAATGCAAACCAAGACATACACCCTTAGAAGAGAAATACCAAACCCCGCAAATCACAATAAAAATAAATTCTTTTTGGCACCCAAACACTTGGAGATTGCAAACCTGTTGACGAAAAGAAAAGAAAAGAAAAGAAAAGAAAAGAAAAGAAAAGAAAAGAAAAGAAAAGAAAAGAAAAGAAAAGAAAAGAAAAGAAAAGAAAAGAGAAAAGAAAAGAAAAGAAAAGAAAAGAAAAGAAAAGAAAAGAAAAGAAAAGAAAAGAAAAGAAAAGAAAAGAAAAGAAAAGAAAAGAAAAGAAAAGGAGGTGACCACTATGGAATGGCTTTAACACCTGTTTGTACACACCTGCAGGGGGTGCGAACAAGGATGAGAGAAATTAATGCTGTTGTTTTCCTCTTTGCAAAATACAAATGTAAAAATTCGTAACACAATTTTACACTCATAAAAGAGTAGACTAACAATCTAGTTTGCAATGCCGTGTTTCTGACTTTGGTTAATAGTTTTCATAGTGAATCAGCACTTGATACCTGGATACTCCTCCAGGTGGCAGGCTTCTATTCTCTTTTAAACAGATAAAAGTTTTTTTTTCCTTTTTTGGTTTTTTGTTTTGTTTTGTTTTGTTTTGTTTTTCCTTAAAATGTGTTCACATTTTCATAATATACAGAAAAAAAGTAAGCAGTTATTTGGTTTACTTTAAGTCCATTTAAAAAAAACTGGCTTTTTCTTTTTTTTGGGAACTAATTCTACGACACACACACACACTAAGTGTTGTGTATTTTTTTGTTTTGTTTTTTAAATAGGAAAACCCATGGACATTTATAAACTGTTCTGTCCTTGTTGTAGTTTTCTCAGTCTTTTACTTACAAGGGTGATGAACAGGTATTTTCACAGAGTTCAAATGGTTACGTTTCTGTTGGTGCGGATTTTTTTGTGTCTGGTTTTGTTTTGTTTTGTTTTTAGGAGTTTTCTTCCAGAGAGTCTGTTAAAGGCTCCATAGGAACTGCTGTCGCAGGCTCGTGTTGTTTCAAACGTTTAATTGTGTTCTTCAGTGCTTGCCTCTTATTGCAGAACCAAACTCTAACTACTTCCCGGTCATAGTTCAGTTTCTCTGCAATCTCTGTCATTTCTTGCCCAGAGGGGTGCGTGTTCTTCTCAAAGTGGGCATTCAAGATCTCAAGAGCTTGTGGCGTGAATGAGGTACGCCTCTTGCGCTTTTTGGATGGTTCGCTTCCGATAAACTCGGTAAGGTTCTGCATACCTGCTCGATGGCGGGCCTCAGCCTCAGCCATCCACCGCTCAAGCACCGGCTTTATCTTCTGGGCACTTTTAGGGGTGATGTCCAGCTTTTCAAACCTGGCAGGATACAAAAGGCCAGGGTTCAGTTTGGCTGTCAGACTGCTAGCTATAGTGTTCTCTTGGGCTTCCTGTGGTAGGAAAAAGTGGCTTCTCAGGATGGTGTGTCTGAGGGAAAATTGAGAAAGAAGAGTCTTACACTGATGCTCTGCCAGGGTGGGACTTCCTGCCTGCCTGAATAATTGACTGGCAGAGGTAATTTACAATGGATTACGAAAACTATCAAGATAGGTATATCTATAAATATATATATATAGAGCTAGATATTTAAGCTAACACAAATGAGCACTACAACAAAATTCTAAGTACACTAAATAATACAGGTTATGAGTCGCGTTTTCATATTTCTGACGATCTTCAAAACCCTTACAGCTAAGTCTAATTACAGGAAATGACATCAAAGGCAATTGCTCTTTATCATCTCGTCTTTGTGATTAATCCTTCTGTTTCCCCTCCCATCCCATGTTGTCCAAACACCACAGCTTTAATAATACAAACCAATGGTAGTTACTAGCCTCTGAATATCAGGTTTCCTTTCCCTTCATTTTTCAGCAATTTTCACTGTTTGCAAGTTAACGCTATATCCCTTTTCTGGGTCGGAAAAAGATTCCCATAGCTACGGTGGTGTTCAGCTGAAACAGCTGGACACTTTGCAATTATCTTGACTGCCCCCACAATGTGCAAAGACAGACTCATGTTTTCCAGATGAAACACAGCATAATAGTCTACTAATATGCTGTGGCACCAAGCTGGGTTTATTGTGGGATTTCTGCAAACTGTACCAGAATGATATCATTTCCTGTAAATGAGGTCTTCTATATATCATTTTGCCATCAAAAGTCTTTTGCCAAACCAGATTTTACAAGTATTATAAAACATCTGGAAAAGCAGCCACACAAAGCTTTAATCCTTTCAAAAACAAGCAGAAGAGCTGAGTTCACATTTCAAGTCTTATAAGTACTTGTTTCTTTCATTTACCAAGTTCATCCTCGCTTGCTATGCATTAAAAAAGTCTTAACCCGACTCCTCTGATGCCACCCATTTGTATTTCCCCACTTCACCTATGTCCACCCCACACACCGCGGTATTTAACGTTGCGGAAAGGCAACAATTATTGCGTGGCGCTGCTGCACTCTCCAGCCCGCCCAGTGCTGAAGCACCGCCGCCGCCACTAATCACGACGTGCTCTGGGGATGAGACCGACCGAATCAATGCCTTTGTGCAAAGCAACTCAGTGACTGGAGTTGGAAATTTTTAGTGTCTCTATTCAGCACGTGGTGGCTGCAGAAAATATTCCAGCAAGAAACAAAGCATTTCTCACAAACAAAGAATAAGACAAGTAATAATTTCAGATAATAACACTCTAAAGAATTTGTAACTGGTGCCTGGGATCCTAGTGTGGTATTGACTGCAAGGTGTCATTCCTTGGTGTCCAGTGATATTTCAGGCTGAAGTGCATGTTTTAGAACGCTTTGCCTCAAGTTAAGAAAATGCTGTTACTTGCACGCAGAACATATCAGCAAGGTGGTATATTGCTGATATGACCCGCACAGGCCACCAGGAGACTCTACTTCTGTCTCCGAGTTGGTTGTTCAACTTGCTTACCTTACTGCCCCTTCCATTACCCTGGAGTTCATACTGAAACTCCTTTGTTACCATTAACAGCCAAACCTACTATTTCTGAGGAGCAGCATACTGCCACTGAAGCAGCTTGTCTTGGTGCTTAACAAGAAGTGCACAGTCATAGCAGGTTATTACACCCCAAAAGTGATATCCATCTGGGGGGGGGTAAGTCAAAGGAAATAAAAACCCCTATAACCTTGCAAGTATTTGGGACCAGCTCCTGCACCCAGTCCTCATGTTCTGAGCAATTTGTCCCTCTAGGGAGCCCTCTGTAAAAGGTCTCCACATTCTGGGCTTTTGTTAGCCATGTCTGTGCTCCAACTTCATCTTTACTGGGGTTTTAATGATAATCCGTTACTGGGGAACACTTTCTCTTAGTAAAATTCAAACCATCCCCAGTGGTTTTTCTCAGATGTGAGGTAGACGGAGGAAATGAGAAGACAGCAAACTAGACAAAAGCGAAGGAAACTGCAATTTATCACTTTAAAGTATAGTATGTTAAACAGCAACTTAAGGCTACAACAAATTGGCAATTGCTAAAAACTCCACCCATTTTAGGCATTCTTTACCAACTGACCACAGGGAAGAAAAAAAATAATAAAATTAATCCTTAGCAACAGGGAGCAATAGCATTCATATCATTGGCATTGCTTGTTAGTGTTGATACTGCAGTACATGTTGTTTGGTATAACGATATACAAGTCTTGAAACAAATTTCCCAGCAGTAGTATCCTTGTATAGACTGAATAAAGGTTATTTTCTACAGGGAGGTATCTTATAAGAAAAAACAGTAGGGGAGACCATAGAAGTAGAGGATCCTATGGAGCTTTTTGTATTTAACAACAATCAATGGGTTTTATGGAAAATCATTGAGCAAAATGTGAGCTGCAAGCTCACTACCCCATACTGATGTTATTTATAACCTTAGTCTTAAACTGCAGGAAAAGTACACTTCCGTTCTATGGGGAATACATTAAAAGTATAAAGAGCAGATAAAAAGACAGAGCATTTCATGGATCACCAAGAACAAAATCCACTTAAATGAGCTTAGAGTTGGTTTCTTGGCTTTCACTGATGGAGAAGGACTATAAGGCATTGCCCAAGAGGAAAAAGCTGTTACCTAAGTGTGTTTGTTACCTCATGCATAAACATGGGATTACTGTAACACACATACATGCATATACGGTGTTTGCTTCTAACTATTTTAACTCTGTCAAGACTGTATTATCATTTCTTATGATTAGGGCAGATTTCTACTTCTGCTTTGCGTACATGGGTTGTCTGTTTGTTTTTTTAGTAAACATTTGTGTGCTAAAAGATGAATAGCTGCTGGTTTGCAAGATAGCAGGAAGGATAATTTTTTCCCTTCTGTGTTGCCTAGGTAAATCATCATTAACATCCTATATGTGAAGTGCTAACCACAGTAATACAGGTTTTAACTTAGCAGGGATGCAGCCATGAAATATTTGTTCAGTAACCCTATCTGTAGAAAATGGCACAGTATGAAGAGGGTCAGCTGGTGCTTATCCAGCATCAGCAGGGTGTCCAGCTCGTCTACTGAATTAAGTCTCAATGCCAGGAACATTGTTTCTCACTTGTTTAAAAAAGAAGAAGGGGAAAAAAAAGACTAAAGTTACTTTAGGGGTACACAATAAGAACATTTTAGCTGCCAGATACCAACATTATTGGCTAATTTAAGTCCCAGATTAAATAATACATTTTAAAGACATGAGACTCAAATGCAAGCATGCTCCTTGCAATAAGCTGAATAATTATTAAGAACAAAGAGAGGAAAGGAGAGTTTATGATGTAACTTGTTACCTGCAGATGGCAGACTGGCTATAGGCTGGGCCTTCGGTGGCGCTTAGGGCTTGGCCAACTTGAGTCTGTGTCAGGCCAAGGGACAGGCGCCGGATTTTAAAAGCTTTGGCAAATTCTCGGATTTCTTCCAGATTCACCCCATCCACCTCTCCAGTGGCTGTTTGAGGATCTGTTGAAATATTTTTTTAATCACATCAGTTCTTTGCATCACATATGAGTGGGCTAGCCTTTCACCAGCTTTCATTGTGAAGATGTTCATGTTCATTTTTTAAAATACTTATCCCTTTCTCTTCTTCACCAAACAGAAACAGGCTTGCATTGTCAGGTGTGCTACGAAGCATGTTCAGATTGCTAAAATGCTAACTAGGCTGCAGTGTTTCCAGGTGCTGGTGAAAGATTTTCAAAGATATACTTTGTTGCTGAACTCCTGAAAATGGCCAACTCACCTCCAAGTGAGGCGGTGCCTGGGCTCCTCACTGCCATTTGTGCCTTGCAAAATCTACCCCAGGTTGACAAGTCATGTTCCCCGTTTCCCCTTCTTATCACATACAGAAGGAAGGCTGGTGTTAATATCTTTATTTGCAGTCTGTGGCGAAGGCTAAATATGTGTGTGAACTGCTTGGCATTTTAATTTGGATTCAAGACTTTCTGCTTTATCTAAAACTAATGCCAAATAAAGGAGATTCACAAACCTTCCTTCCCTTTTGCACAATACCCAACCCAAAACACCAGCCAAACATCCAAAATAACCCAGCAAATGAACAAGCCCAAACAAAATGCTGCCTTTAAAAACTCCTTAATTTAAAAATCGTCTTTTAAAATATGCCCTTCTGAGAAGCAGTCTTTCAAGCTTTTCATTCTGCCTCCCATCAGGTTGATAATGAAGGAGCAGCAACATCAGCCATTAGGTTTCAGATGGTAATGCTGCACAATTTCTTACTTTTACATTAGCCCCTCAGAAGATAATGCTTATGATGCTGTGAGAATAAATCTGTCCTTCCTCTCCATAGCAGTTTACTGACACAGAAGGCTTTGTCCCTGAAAGGGCACATAATAAAGCATGTCTACCACAGGAAAGCTCCTTTGGTGCTGGATAACTCGGTCAATTTAGGACTTATCAAGGGAAATGACACAACAGCTGGAGAATGGAACTTCCCCCCCTCTCCCCAAGCTACTGATACCTGGCTAAATAAAAGCATTTGCCAAGTCAGAGACAGCATGGGACGGGGATGGTGGAAGATTTCAAAGTGGTGTGCAATCCTGCGTGTAGTGAAGCCATTCTCCCAGCGAGACATCTCTATTGTTCTTCACCTCATTCCTCAGACTTCTTAGGTGAAAAGTTTGCAGCACAATAACCCATCAATTTCTGTAAATGCAAGCAGTTGTCCAAGGACGGTGCTAGACCACATTACTATTCTGAACCCCACATGAGAGTGGCTCCTGCTAGTACTGCTACAGCTAAGGGCTTGTCAGCATTACAGTAACAAAGCTTTTATTTTCAGGGGTTTATAAACCTGATGTAAAATTCCCTTATGATGGAAATGTCCTATAAAAAATCTTTTAGTCCAATAATAGACAGAGGGAAGAGGTTTTACTGCTGTATAAATGTAGCCTATATCGATTCACAACTTGAGTGTAAGAAGCACACATAGCGATAGTATTTTAAAAATACTCACGTATGCAACCAGGGACCACATGAACTATGCATACGGGTAAACACGCACATAGGCTGAACCTAGCTCTGACAATGCTCCACACTCAGAATTTTCCCTCCTGTTGTCAGTGCTGTGCTTGAGCTCACCTGTGCAGACATGCATGCACTCATTCAGTATAAAGCTAGGGCACGTATTATTTGAGTTTAAGTAGTTGGCGCTATGACAGGGGCCACTCCGGTTTGTAAAGTAATTGCCTTTAGAGGTGTGAAATTTTCCTACTTACCCCATACACAGTCTATCTAGGATACCAGTTCTGATTTTCAGAGACACAGAATGGAGCTGGATGCTTATCTGCCCTTTGGGTCTCTGAAGAGCAACTGATAAACGTACAAAATACCATAAATTACAATGGCCTCAAAGATTCCCTTGAGTAAAGTGCACTAAGATGGTGACCTTCCTCACCTCTTTCCTTCCTTCACTTTAAGGCCTCTGACTAAGGCTATTAGGGATGTGACAAAGGACAATTCAGATGTTCCCAGAGAACTTTCAAAGTAGCAAATGCTATGGCAACTGGCACCTGTAAACCTCCCCAACTCCTGTTAGGAATAAAAAGGGAGGTAAGAAAGCTAAGGGCTTATTTGCTTGCACATGATCATACAGAAGTTCTGCCAACTTCTGCTGGATCCTTCTGGTATGGCACTGTTGCAACAGTGAATATCATGAAAAGTCCTTTCCTGCTCAGGGGGCTTGGACGAGAGAACAATTAGGCTGAGCTCTCCTTGAGATGAGAAAAAAAACCTGTGATGCACATCAGGAATATGGGAGTAGATTGTAATATATGGTGGAGTATCTGTTGAGAAAGAGGCTTCATTCTTACATAGTGTCTTTGGGAGGAGGAAAGTACTAACAGAGGTGGACCAAAACACTGAAGCCTTTTATCCCTGAACTGTAGCGAAAATAGCATTTGTATCAAAGCAGAACCACTTCTACTTCAGGTGTGATTCAAAGCCCTTTGAAATCCATAGAAGTAGTCCCTTGATTTTTGTCAGCTCTGTAAAACTCAAATAGTACTGTGAAGACCACTCTATTGACATCATCATATAACACCACTGGTCTGTTTTTTTGTATTGCCATTAAAATGCCATAAATACATAATCTTGGACTCTGTGGACTAATACATACACATACATAAATATATACAAATAGATAATGGACTTTGTTTTAACAAGTTCTGGACTCTCAGAATACTTAAGTGTATAGTGCACTTCACATTTTAGGAAGAGTAGCTAATTGAAGACTGTAAATAAACCAGTGCTTTTTAAATTAAGTGGACATCCTAGAGAAGGCAGCACAGTGCCAACAGGAAAATAAAGAATACCAATCTCATTGAGTGGTTGGGATCTACAGTAACAGCATTTAAAGATTCCCAATGTACCTTATGGCTTGATAAAACAATGGCTGTTGTGTCTATGAAACTACTGGGTGCTGGACAAAGGTGAGAATTGTCTGGGACCATTTTAGGGGATATGTGAATATATCCCCTAACAAAAAGGAAGCCAGCTAAAATTCCCCGACATATCCTGGTGGATGGTGAAGGTGGGTGAGCAGAGTAGAATAAATAAAATCCATAGGCTCTCCTGCATGGAACCCCCTTTTTTCCTACTGAAGGGAATAGTATTCCACTTTTCAGTTCTTCTGAATCCTGCATGAGTTTGTTGGTCAGTGCAAATTTGCTGTGATTTTAATAGTTAGGGGAAAGAGTCACTAAAGAAATCAGTGCACCCTAAAGGAGAAAGCAAATTTCTGTTGTGCAGAGTTCTACCATGGGAAGGATTACAGGGGATGATTTCCCCAGTCAGACAGGAGGAGAAATATCTGGCAGAGGAAGTCCAATGGAAAGTAAATTGGAAAAGAGAGGCAGGACAAAACATTGTTAATGGAAAATGGACTGGTGCTCAGGGGAAAGAAAGAAGAAAACTTTGTTTGTGGGAGGCATTTTAATTTTAAGGTAACAGATGACAGTAAAATGAATTTGGAAGGAAGAAAGGAACTTCATGGAGACACAAGTCTCAGAGCATGAGGAGAAACCAGTCATTTCCACAAAGAGAACATATGGTGGAAAAGTTAAAGAAACGAGAAGAGGGATGCATCTGAGAAGAGGAAAATGAAATGGAAAAAAGGAGTAATAAAGATGTAGAATTGAATGAAGAGAAAACAAAGAGAAGAAAAGAGAATAAGATAGGATGAGACAATATGAAGAAGTCATACAGAAGGAACAGGAAGAGTAGAGATGAATCTTGCAGGCCTTGCTTAGGCAGAACTTCTTTTTAAATGTCCTTTCTTTGGAAACAACCATAATTTTTTGTCTTTAGAAGAACTAGCACTTGTTGCTGGTGAGGGATGAAGGGGTGAGGATGAGATAAAAGGGAGAAACTATAGAGAACACAACAACCCAGGGAAAAAAAAAGGACAGGAAATAAATAAATCAAGGGAAATTTAAAAAAAGGAAGGAAATGTACCTTTTTTAAAATTAGGAAACATGTTAAAGAAAAAATGTAAAGTCATAAAGAAAATATGACTAGAATGAAAAGTAAAAGGAATAAAAACAAGGAACATGGAACACTAAAGTTATTAAAGACCAATTCTGATGCCTTTCTCATAGTACTTTAGTAATTTCACTGATGTGAGGCAGCCTCTTGTAAAGAGAGTTACTCTCTTTACAGTAAGTGTGCAGAACCTTGCCCCGAATATTTATTTACTTAAGTTCTGTTGCTCTAAGTAATTCAATTAACAGAATAAGGTAACTGAATATGCCTAGTTTTACATGAGCTTTACTATATTTGGCAACAATTTCTGGAATACGACAAATCTCTAGGGCCTCCGCTAGAGGCCTGGACTGCAGCTTTGGAATGAATCAGGAAAAGGAAACAACAATATTCCTGCCTCAGGAGGGGTAAAGCAATCAAAGAGATGTTCAGGGGCCCACAAGTTGTTTCTTGCTGCCCTCATGCCTATGGATTTCTTTCAGAACCACTGACC
>VYZW01013433.1:2833-38794 GCA_013401315.1 Balaeniceps rex
ATTTGCTCTTATTTAGAAAGTTAGATGCTTACATTTCTTAAATTATTGCTTGTGATATCTGGTGTGATATTTGGGTTTTCCCCAGGAGATTGTGGATTTCTAGAAATATTCTGGATCAAATATTCCTTAATTCCCATTTAAGCAGTAATGGATCTGAGCAGCAATTCACAATGATGAGTTTTTTCTCTTTCCTCTCTAATTTTATTACTCCCAGAATAAACAAGCTTGTTGCTACATGGAGATTTCAGTTGGAACAGTCTGCTTTCTAAGTAGAAGCTGGTCAGACATTAGACACCTTCCAGTTAAACAATGTAATCCAAAGTACATGGTTAGGCTTCCTCTATAATCTTCTATAAATTCCTCTGCAATTCCACTATAAATTCTNAATCTTCTATAAATTCCTCTGCAATTCCACTATAAATTCTGCTACTGTATTAAAAAAAAAAAAAAGCAACCAAAACCACACAAACACACAAACAAAGTGTTCTTATGTGAGCAGAGCTGTCCAAGGTTGATGGCAAAGCTGTCATGATGTGAGATGCATTTGTATCCCTGTTCTGTTTTGCTGACTTCCAGAACCAGGTTTAATAGAAAACACGGATTAATCTGTATGTGGTTGTACTATGCATGTAAAAGAAATGTAAAGGGTTTTTCCCCTAGGTAGTAGAGATTACATTTGATAGCATATGTTTCACAAAGTCCTTTATATCACATTGCCAAAAGACAGACCCCTAAACTGGAGCTGTTGAATTCAAAATTTTACGACATATGAAAACACTGTCATAACTATGAGATATTTTCCTAAGAGAAAAAAGAAAAATCTGCTCTCCTAGTCCTGCTTAAGGCTTTCATGTAAAAAGTTGTTCCTGCTGCAACAACAAATTTAGCTAACACAGAGTGAACATTAATGACAGGACAGTTTCTCCCGTTTTTTTTAATCAAGCAAAAAATAGAAACTTTCATAATGTTCCTCTGAAGTATATTTATCATTAGGACATGACAGTGTCTTTAGTTGAATCATCATTTAAAATCTTACTGTGATTAAATTTTATTTCTGGATCATTTCCAAATAAGAGCTGGGCCAGGATGAAGTGCAAAAGTCCTTGAAATTTGGGAAAAGGGGGGGTTTTGTTTATTTTACTTTGTTGGCTTTTTTTTTTTAACACAAGCTTGTTAGCTTTATATTTATAGCACACAGCTAAAACTGAGATATGAGTTCTTGTTTATATCCAAGTTTTTCAGACTGAATTTAAACTCTACTGTTTACTTTTATGTCTAAGCCATAAAAACTGTGCTATCTCTTCTGTGATGATTCAGATCTAGTTTAATCCCTATAAGAGAGCTATGTCAATTCTCATATTAAAAAGAGTGTAGTTGTCAGAACATTAGTGTAAAAGGCCTATACTCCATGGAAATTTATAGATAAGTTTAAGAAAATTAAAACAAATTATGGGATAGAAGTAGACAGTTTGAGCAAACCAAAGATGATAGCCATTTGGAAAGGGGATGGAATTTTCTGTGGAAAGACTTTTTTCCTTCTTTAAAAATGAGGAAGCTTCAGTTTCGTTTCCTGGTTTGAACTGTGTTATATCACCAAAAAATCAAATGTCCCATGGAGCTTACCTCTTGTGCTTCTTAATGAATTCTTAAAGAGTGGAATGAATAAGACTGGCCAAAGCAGACCTTATCAAATAAATTAGCCTATCAGTTGCTTATTGAAATCAAGCACAAAAGAACTTCTTTCAATCAAATGGTCTTGGAACACTCTATAAATTTTGCCATCAAACTTATTGATGTTCAGGGTGGGCTTCAATTAATTATATTGATACCACTCTTCTTACATCTACAAATCAGTAAAGTGGAGCATGGAAGTTATACGGGACAAAAACAAAGTCACAAAATGCATAGCTAGCAGATTTTATAATTAAAAACCTTATGGGAGTCCAAACGCTTAAATCTTAGGCCTAGCCATTATAAATTGCCTTTTCATCATTGTTTAATACTATTCCATCCCTACACAGTATTACTCCCCTATGTTTATTTCTTCGAGCCTTAGAATTAGTATTGTACAATGTATTGAAAATAATGAGTCTAGATGGGAAAAATGATTCACCAACAAATTGAATGGTCTCCTCCTCTTGGAACAAAAGTATTTTCTTTTCCTTTGTTCTTTCCTTTCTGTAGTAAAAAAAAAAAAAGAAATTATACATTTCAAATATTGAAAACAGAAAACAATTAGCAGCCTCAGACATGCATCTTTATTTCAGATTTAGAGCTCTGTTTCTATTACTTAAGGGCCCAGTTTTATTGAGGCAAAACACCCACAGAGATCAGTGACAGCCTTTTGTGTTCAGTCAGTTCATTGTTTCCTGTGCTTATTCGGCTGGGCCATGATCAGGCAGTTGGATCAGTGGTGCCCACATGGGCTGAACGGCAGGATCAAAGCTCAAGCATTTTATCCCTGCTTCATGTGAATTTATACAGCAACAGGAAAAAGAGGGAAGTTCTTTCAGAGGAGAAAAAAGGTTGGATTCTAGGGCAGGCTGAGTGCTGTAAATTATGTTTAACTCCTCTTTTGAAATTCACTACATTTCAGATGTATCCCAGTTATTATGGCATAGAAGAATGAAGTTGATGAATCACACATCCTTAAACAAAAATTAATCAATGCAAAGAAGAATTTTCAATTGTTGTTATATATAAATAAACACACACACACACATATATATAAACCTTAAAAACACCAGAAGAAAAATAAATAGAAACGTTTGGAACAACTTGGCATGTAACACATTTAGTATGAGCAGCTATAAGACTGCTGAAGTCTTGGTTGTTGCTGAAGAAGGAAACTTGATTTCGAGATAAACTAGTCAATGTTTATTTACCTCACTAGTAGTGAAATAATGCTGTCATATTTAAATGCAAAACCCTAACATACAGCCAAAGTTTGGTTAGCATCATACACTTTTTTGTTTGTGTATATTGCTGAATCAGACCTTAATGAAAACAAATAATGCTTAGTATTTTTTTAATGTCCTATGAATGCAGAATTGAAATAGCGTAGGCAAAACAGAGAAATATCATCCTACACAGTCAGCAAATACAAGTAAAATGTTTATTAGCTCCAAAAAAAGCAATTGTAATTTATCAGATAGTTAAGACATTTATCCTACCTAATTTTAGCCACCTAATTCAGGTACATTAAAAGCATAATAGATAAAATTCCCCCAAACTGCCCATGCAGAGAGGAGGTTGTCCCAAAGATTATTTCAGCTTACCTAAGGTCTGCTATGATATTTCCATATTCTATAGAGGAAACTTAGAGCAAGTGACCAAATTTTTATCTTATGTGATTCATATATCTGAAGTTAAACAGGCTGATATTTGACTCAGATCAATCAGGATGTAGATTTCTGAATTAAAAACTTTCTGGAGTAGATATATATTGCCCTAGATTATATGGGATAAAAGCATTGAAAAGTAGTGAATGATCAGAACTGAGCAAGGATGTTTTTCAATTTAAATAAACAGAATTAATCTTGAAAATGAAACATTGATGTTTACATAAAATCAAAATTAAATTTTTCAAATCAAACAAAATATTTTATTTGAAGGAAGATAAGCTTTTTTTCTATTTTTTATATTTCTTCAACTAAGCAAAATATTTCAAAACACTATTTTTAGGTCATCTCACTTTTTTTTGCAAAAGTACTTGATAAGCTAAGAATTCTTTTAATGTTTCTTTTGTATACCCAACCTCAGGAATGAAATGTAATTCTTTATTATTGTTGCTAAAATTTTGGTGGTGTTAGAATAGGGAATAGTATATTTTATTGGGCCATTTGACAGCTTTAGAAAATTTGAAAGAGCTATCTTTTTTTTTCCAGCATATTATTTGGTCTAATAAAGAATATTACTTTTCCCTGTAAACCGTGGTCGTCTTTATTAATGCGAGTATATTAGACTACGTGAAAGAAACCCCTAGGTGCACACATTTCTGTGATTTTCTTAAAGAACAACTAGAAAAAAAATGAGAAAGAAACAAAACTGGGTTGTCATCAGCACCTTTTCTGGCATCATAGTCTTTGAGCTACTTATAGGAAAGCTCACAAACCTTCCAAATTACCAACATAAGATATAGTTGTCTGAAATAGCGAAAGCAGAGTTTATCATCTTTTAAATGTCAATGAGAACCTGCCAAGTGAAAATATAAATCTTTTGCATCTTGGATCTCCCTCTCATACTGTCCTTGAGGCGTGCACTTTGTAACTGGGTCTAGGGTGTCACCAACCAACACCCCAATTTTCTCTTTTGCTTTGCCATCAAAAGACGCTTTCAAGTAACCGTGTTGTTTTATAAGCCTATTTTTTCCATGGCTCCTCTCGTCTCTGCATCACAGAAGAATCACTTGTTTTTCGGCTCCTCTAAAATTTTCCCTCTCTTTTTCATTTTCACCTTGAAGACAAATATCACAAGCATCATCTATCTGACAACCATCAAGCTATTTGATATGTGGATCAAGACCCATAGGACATAGATGGCCCCTAAGAGCTCCATAAAGAAAGATTAAGTTTAAAACTGCTGAGATGAAATCCTGGCTTCATTGCAGCTAATGGATATTTGGTATTTACTTCAATAGGGAAAGGGTTCTATTCCAGTATATGTTGCAAGTTATTTAAAAATTGCTTTCACTTATTCTAAGTGTGTTTCTAGACTATTCTTTCATTAAGTTAAAGGCAAGTGCTCAAATAGACAGGAAGTGTGATGGAAAATAATTTGTATCTTCAGTTCAGATGCCATCCATTCTTCTAAACATTCTTATTTGAGCTTTGTAGGAAAGAGAATCTGAGCAAGAGTCTGTTAAAAGTACTTTTTTTTTCCTTTTTTTTTTTCCCAAATGTTGCCATTGCTTATGGCTTAGTCTCACTTAAAAGTACACATTCCCTACTTTGGGAAAAAGCTCCTGGATGTTGATATGAAAGGGTTATTTAAGTGATTCATTGATGTGTTAGATTGTACAGATTACAAAAATTCATCATATGACCAGAGCATGAACTTTCATTCTTCAAGAGGATATGCAGTCATCTTTCAAAACTATATGTAATTTAGGAAGATGCAGTAGTTACCTAAAGTAATACATAAAATCTTAGCTCAATGTTCAGTATTTAATCAGATTTTTCTGAAACTACCAAGTAAGTCTGTAAAAGAGTAATCTGTAGACATTAGTTAGACAAAGAAGTTGTGCAGCTGACAATGCTAAAACCTGCTAACAGAGACTGACTCTTCACTGTTTTTCTGCACCTTAGACAATCACCTATTTTGTAAAATATAGGTGTAAAATGGTACCAGTCAGACACCATCTTCTTATGTATGGTTTGTATTATTGCCCAAAAAACCTCTCATTACGGTCATTGAATTCTTGATCAGATCTTTACCTTATTACCAGTATCTTGTGTCATCTTTGCCGAGATTTAAATTATTCCACAGTATAGTAGAGAACAGGGTTGACTAAGGCAAAATCCTTAGCTGAGTGATCAAAGTCACATTGATATAGACAGTAGTGCTAGAGAAGAAGAAAGGAAGAATTACATCCTCAGGTTGAAAATCTCCCAAAAGTCCAGCTTAAGCTTAAAAAAAAAAAAAGGTTAGTAAGTTTTAGTGCTTAAGTTTTTAGCTGTCTTTCTAAGACTTGCTAATGGGAATATCCAAAGAATGGCTTTCAGAACATTTTTTTTCCTAAAATATATACTTGATTTTGAGATATGCAAAAATAACTTGCAATTTACATCTGAGATTAATTTACCTAGTGTCCTTGTTTCAGCTGGGATAGTTAATTTTCTTCCTAGTAGCTGGCACAGTGCTGTGTTTTGGATTTAGTAGGAGAATAACATTGATAACACACTGATATTTTAGTTGTTGCTAAGTAGTGCTTAGACTAGTCAAGGACTTTCTTTTTCAGCTTCCCATGCTCTGCCAGGTGCACAAGAAGCTGGGAGGGGGCACAGCCAGGACAGCTGACCCAAACTGACCAAAGGGCTATTCCATACCATATGACATCATGCTCAGTATATAAACTGGGGGAGCTGGCCGGGGGGCAGTGATCGCTGCTTGGGGACTGGCTGGGTGTCGGTCGGCGGGTGGTGAGCGGTTGCATCACTTGTTTTTTTTTTTCCTGGGTTTTGTTTCTCTCTCTCCTGCTGTTCTCCTTTTCATTACATTGTTATTACTACTACTACTGCTATTACTATTATTATTATTATTATTATTATTATTACTTTATTCCAACTATTAAACTGTACTTATCTCAACCCATGAGCTTTCTTACTTTTGCCCTTCTGATTCTCTCCCCCATCCCACTGAGTGGGGAGGGTGAGAGCTGTGTGGAGCTTGGTTGCCAGCAGGGGTTAAACCACAACAGCTAGTACATATTTTTTCAAAACTGGAATAGCAATTACCCATTGTAAATTTGTGGGGGATTCCTTCCATGGTAAATTTGTGGGGGATTCCTCTCATCAAACTTAAGTTCTTTAAGCATTAACAATTCTGCACTGACTTTGAGGTCAATAGAGAGAAAGGTAGCTCCAAAAACTGAATCACCTATGTTAGAAACCTTTCACAGCAAAGGATGAATTACGCTTTTCAAGGTGTCCGTTTCTCTTCACTGACTGTAGAAGAAGCCTAGTTGAGTGGCTTAGAACACAGCTTGGGCTGTATTTAATACAGACTAGATTTAGACAGCTGATGTTGGATAACATTATTTCCACCCTACTTATACATAGTTTGTTTTAAAGTGCAGCATGCTCATCAATTCTCACTGAAATCAATTACTGCACATTAGTTTTTGATTATCCAGCTTTAGAATTAGGAGCCTATGGCCATGGCATGGATTTCCTTTTGCAAGCAGTCGTGCCTGATGTACATACTGCTGTTGCTTTCCCTCTCTCTGCCCCACAGCAATTTGTTGCTTCTTTTCGGTCACAGCTTACCATCTCTTCACCAGCAAAAGAGACCATATATGTGCTCTTCCTAATCCCTTGCAGGCAGGCAGGCAGGCAAGCAGGTTACGCAGAGGACAAAGGTGTTTGGAGTGCACCTGGCTGACTTTGTCTGACACGGACTTGAAAGCCCCCACACAGTTCCTCCATTCTGTAAAGCAGCAGGGGAATTACCCTGTACCCTGGGAACTGAGAGACAGACTGGAGACAAAAAACATCTGCAGGTATGGCAGCTACATCCACAAAAGGACATCCCACCTCAGAGGATTTTTAAGTTCTTTAGTACTTTTATTTTTTTAAGGAGGAAATAAAAAACTTTTTAAACTATATCCCAGGCTTTGAAGATGTTTACAGTAACAATTTAAAACACACTATTTGACATTTTGAAATATTGCAATTGCACCCAGTTATTATAATACAAAAAAAAGGTAAGAGTAAATAAATATCTTAATTATTTTCAGTGATGAATTGGAGTAAAAATTGGGAAAAGGTGTCTTTTGCACTCTGAGGATAACAGCATTATTCTTTTTAAGTGGTCCTTTGTCCTTAATCAATATTCTACTGGAAAAAAGAAAAGGCTCTTATTAAGAGAAATAATTGCCACAAACCTCCTAAAGCATTGAAAAGCAGATGATGCACTTTCTCATTATGAACGGTTATAACAATTACCTTTCGAGGTAGGATTTGAATGAGTCATATAGAAATTACTGCACCAACTTCCACACACTGAAGCCTTTTCTTATATGTTTTGACCTAATTTAAAATTAGAATTTCAATTGTATCACAATCAGATGCTAGAACATTTTGTTCTATCTTTTATGAATGCATGCAATTATGAATACATATTCAGTAAAACATTACTGTGGAAGAAGTCATTTTATTTCACAACTATTACATTTATTATGAAAAACTTATATGAAAGGTTGCACTCTTGTGCATGAATAATCTGTCTTTGAAAAAAACAGTAAGGGTGGTTTTAAGGAGAGTAATGATGTTATAGTTTTCAAAGCTTTTAATATATTTAATATGACACTTCACTTTCTGAAAAGTTTCTCATGCTACTGAGGGGATTCATAAACAAATGTATTTGGAAAAGTGGGTTATAAATGTCAGAGTGAGCTTTCAACTTAAGCTGTCTTGCATAATATTAATTAAGCTTGAACATTAATAGTATTATGCCACAACAATATCATGACAAAGAAATAAGTCAGCAGATTTCCTTTTTGGCAGCTGTAGTCCCATTTCTAAAGCCTATGAATTGTTTTATCAGAAGTACATAGCATATTTTAATTTTATTTTAATCCAATTTTTCAATTTTGTTAAAAATTACAGTATTGGAACAGAATGGATTTATATTTTATGAGTATGTGAATTTAAATACTTAGAAAAAGCAGTGACAGCAACACAACTCTATTTTTATACTCCCGAGTTTATTATTTTTGAATGTGTTGGTTATTTAATTTCTGTTCCCTTACTGATGGTTACTACTAAAAAATTCTCCAAACTCATCTCTCTCAAAATATTAAAGCATACTTGAGACTGGTGATTTGGAAAGTTACTTCAGTCTGAAAATGACAATACAGGGCAAGATGCTGAAACTGAAAAAGAGTTGCTTTTGCTCCCAGGCTACTTGTCTGTGCAACTTTTTGTCTGAAATAAGGTGTACAGTTTTCTCATATTCACTCTAATGCAGATTTCCCCTCACTCCTGTCATGCACATTTTCTTATAGAAGAGCTCAGTACCCGTGTCCACAATCTTTAGTTACCAAGAGGATCTGCATTACCAGTAGGGATTGTTCTTCTATGCTATGCTGTGCCTAGGGTAAACAATTATTTTAAACCACATATCTGTTGACTGCACATTTTATGTCTATCTTTGCGAAACCATGAGGCTGAAGATCACAGATCACTGGTTAAAAAACAGACAGGAGAACAACTGCACAGCTCAAAGAGATCTGTCTAAGACTTCTTTAGCATTTATCACAGAAAATTTAAACAAGATGAAAAATTAAATACTTCTTATTCTAGATATTTGACTTTGAGAAACAGTTGGAAACCTGCAAGTCTGTCCCCTCTGAAAGTTATCATACACACAGATAGTAGGGAGCTATGAAGACACCAATCTGTTTTCAAGAGCAGATACACTGGGTTCTTGAAATGATACATCAAGCACATTATTTTTTATTGATGTATTGTAGATATTATTTCAAAAATGTATAAGAAGGCAGGAAGGACAAAAATGTGCAGTGGCAGCCCAGGTGCTAGTTAGCTGGTGGAGATTACCCCCACAAACGCAGTAAGAGCAGTTGGAGGGCGCAGTGTCCTTCCAGTTGTGGTGTGTACCTCTGTCTGGTGTGCTGTGGTGCAGGGTTGCTGCTGGCGTGTGTGCTCTCTGTGCCTAGCACAGGAGGGAAAAGAGACTCAGAAAGAACCAGGGGGGTGTAGAGGTTTGGTAGGAGTGGATGCCACTGTCCTACATGTAAGAGTCTCCCTTGGTTATGTAGAAACAGAGAGTGATTTATTTGTTTACTAAAGTTCAGTAAAAGAAAAGAGGTGCAAATGCAGATGGGGTTTATGCAAATGACGGACATAAAGATTAGCAGTTTTAAGAGAGGGTTATTCAGAAACAGAGGAAAACAAGTTCTTGCTGAAGAAAGTTAAAACCGGCCAAATTCTCTTTATATCCCTGTGATGCAGTGAGTTATACAGTTGCATCAGTAGAATTTGGCCTGTGTGCATAACAGATACTTATAAGAACAACAACAACAAAATCCACTTCAAATGCAATTTTAAAATGTTATTGCAATATATTGGGCTTGTGTTTTTATCCCAAGTGTCATCTGTGGAATTCAGATTATATTCCTCAATCCACTTTGAGTATAATCATAATTATATTTCTCACTACAAGCTGCAACCATTGTCTGGGCTTGTACCATTCCCATTCGACTCAGCCCAGGCTAATTATTGATTGCAATATACTGTTAACCTCTTCTATGAAGAATTTTGTATGCAAGGAGAAGAGTTAAAATTAGAAAGACCGAACAAGAAGAGACAGTTTCAGATTGCTTTTAAAAATAAAAGTGATGTTTAGTAAGGTGTAGTTTACCTTTTGAATGAGGATAGGAGGACAACGCAGGAGCCTCAGACCTCATTGATCTTCAGTGTCTTTTTCCTTATACTTTTGGAGAGCGCTGAGTACTGTCAGGGAAACATGCAGACGTGGGTTCTTTTCATCTGCATCTGAACCTTTTTTGTCTTCTAAAAGTAAGGCATGAGGTGTTCAATAGCCTCTCTCATAAAGATATTCCTTGCAGTATCTGCCACAATATTCATGAAGAATACAAAATAGCCAAAACCACTGGTGGGACTCCTACTTAACAGTAGACACCCACAGCGTAAACATTTACATATAGAGTCACCACAGATTCCTCTTTGATTTAATGCAGTGAAATTGGCATTTTTAGGGCATGAGTCACTATCTATTTTAGATGTCAACTTTAGGGTAAGATAAAAAGTGCCCTAAAGGTGCCTGGGGCTTTTGTTTGTTTCTTTTTTCTTTTGTTTCTTTTTTCTTTTTTCCCCCCATTGATTGTAAAATAGAATATATTTCTGGTCCAGATCCTATTTAACAGTGATTAACATTTAGTCAAATGACCCCCATTCATTTTGGTTTGAGTAATGTGGAGTTATGAAGGACAAGTACTGTTTACAGCAATGCCATAAGGAATATCAGATAAAAATTATGTACCTCAGCAGTGCTTTTCTATTACAAACACCAGTCTAGTGCTACTATAGCTCCTACTATACTTTTCTATTATTAAAGTTTTCATTAAAATGATGTAAATTGAAAAAAAAATCAAGGTTTGTTCCATAGGACTAATAATTCAGTCCAATCTTATAATAAGCACTGGAATAGCTTCCAGACTTCTTATTTCAGACTGGCTCATAGCAGATCACTTGCTACCAAGGACACAAGGGCACCTGTGATATTCAGGCTGCAGGTGACATGCCTAGGATCACAGACTGGAAGATTATTCTTCAGGAAGGTTAGAGATCTTCAACTTACTTTTTTTTTTAATGCTTTGTTATTTGGAATAAAATTTCAGTATCCTTCCATGGGACACTTGAATGTTCAGTTCCTCAGATTTTTCCAAACTTCTCAAAATTTCTAAACAGCACTCTAGTCACAAATCAGATTCAGAGAAATCATCAGCTGATGGGATTCAGTTGCTCGATACCCTTCCAACAGCCTTAAAAGTGCTCAGGAATTTTTACTGGGTTTTCTTGCAAGAAATTGTAAAAATTTAGTAAGAATGCCAGTAGATTACTAATTGAAAATTCATCAATTTTTTTCTTGGAATTTTAGAAGAGCACTTATTCTGTGAAGTACAATTCATTTTCCTGGCTTGAATTTTGAAAATGTCAATGGTTTTATGCAGAATCTCCTACATGTATTAGGCACATTGTGGTACTATTATGAAATTGCAAAATTATAAACACAGTGTTGAAATTCCAACATTGATTACAGTTCTGCAATTTAATTCAATGAACAGAAATGAGGTTAAAAGGTTTTGGAATTTTTTTGTAAAAACAAATTTTCCTGGGCTACAAGTAAATGCTTTCATGAAATCACGCATTGCTATTTTCACTCATCAGCTGCAGTGTTTGTGCCAGTAGCCTTCACAGCTTTTCTTTCGCCTTCAGCAGCTTTAGGGATTAGTTTTACTGACCATTTACTTCTTTTCCTTCAGTTTTCAGAAATATTTCAGGTGGTTTATCCACAGCTTCAAATGTTTTGATGGTGTTTAGGGTTTTTGTTCTCCCAGGCCTTTGGATAGGTCTACTGCTATCCAATTCTGCTAAAATGGAGGTACTAATCCATGTTCAGGCTCAGTGTATCTTCCATTAAGAACCTCTTTTTACTGTTTGAATTAGGTTTGGGAGGCCATAATCATTCCTAAGATTTTCTAAAAGACATAAATAATTTACTTTTAGTAATATTCTTTTGGTTATAATGTCTGCCTTTAAAAAAAAAAAGGTGTATGCTATGCATGAGTATCTTAAATACTACAGTGTACGTTATACATAAATGCGGTCTAATTCTCACCTAAGTGTGATGAAATGCTCACTTTTAAAAAGTGTTTGTTATAATATCAGTTTATTAGTTCAGAAGAAAAACAGACGATATGGAAAATGTAATGTAAGAATTCAGAGGTGGATCCCAGGCTTAATGAAATAAATGGCAAAGTTCCTATTGACTTTAATAGTCCGTGATCTGAGACTCAGGAAGCAGGTTGGTTGCAGAAGGTTTTTTATTAACTGCGTAAGACTTTGACACAGACTGTCAGGCTCAGACTTCTGTAAATGTCTTTTATTCCAGGCACTGCCTTATGAATGTTGCATATTCTCATCACTGCAGTCCCTCCTATGTTTCTCACTGTCCATTTTTATAATATGGCACCTATTCATGTAACAAACCTATACAGAATATAAGAGTAGACTGTAAAAAAGCAATGGGAAAGCAGTGACATTTTCTCAGACACTACAGGGGTCAAAGATCAATGTCTCTTCCCTTTCATGTGACTTTGATAGCATATTCAACATCTGTTATGAATTCTGTATCATCTGTGCAACAGGAAGCAGAACATAAAACTATGCACATTTTAGAGTCTTGCTCTTTAATGTTAACAGAAAGTGTTTTGCAGTGCTTATGGCTTCACAGTAGTACTGCTTGTAATTGCTAGTAAAATACAGAGAGTCTTCCCACTGGCATGCACACATGCTGTCATTCAGAGGCAATGACAAGCATGATTTCTGTCCAATTAACATTGAAATGTATACCTCTCTAAGTTGCAAAAATTCAGATATAATTGGATGGGAAGGAGCTTCTATTCCTATGACTATGTTGATGCAAAGCAACAACTGAATTCCAGCCTAGCTGCAGGAAGACCTTATCAACCTACTGTCTGAGGCTGATGAATTTTTCAATTCCATTCTGCTAGTCTGCTAATAATAGACACTGGAGCTTTAATCTTATTTATTTATTTGGTCTTGCCTGCTTTAACTGGACAATTGTTGATTGTTAACTTTATTTGGCTTTTTCAATTAGCTTAATTTTTAGAAAATGTTCAGACACTGGGCTGGATTTTGTCTATTACTGTTCTATAAAATAAGGGTGATTCAACAGAAATCAATACTGCTTACTGCACTGTACTTTAAGGGTTGGATCCTGTTCCCATGAACTTTTATAGGAATTGGTTTAGGCTTATAACTACAGATTCAAAGATATACAAAGATGAGAAAATTTCACCTGAAAAAATGTTAATTTTTTTAAGCGTTATATTACAGTGGAGGCACACTTGACAATTAATGAATTAGACACACTAAAAAAGAAAGAGGAGGAGCCAGTTAGGACTCCAACTATTTTGCCAGATAAAACGGAGGGAAAAAAGAAAAGAAAAAAAGAGGAAGGAGGGGGGCGGGGAGAGGAATAGAGAATCTGGTTGTCCTTGGCTTTTTAAATGAAGAACTTTGTACTTGGCTGGACTGGGAATCATTTTTGCTGGTAATGTTTTTTTCTGGCTGGGAAATGGGTTAAGAATCTCTCTCCCTGGCAACTTCTTTCTTTTTGGGTAGCTAGTTTAAAGAAACACCCTTGTTTATTCTGGCTGTCCGAATCTGCCTGTTGTAGACAGAAGAATCAGAAAGAGAGGGATGTAACAGTACATCTGCAAGCGGGTGATCAATCACAGACACATACTGCAAATAAAAATAATGTTTAAAAGTGTCAGCAATGATCTGGTGATATTGTAGATCTATTTTTCTTTCAGCATATGCCTGTCCAATACATCACTACTGAGAAGCTTTACTTTCTTAGCCAATGTAAAACTATCTCAGTGCATTAACTCTGATAAACATTCATTTGTAGATTCTTATTTTATCTTCAAAAGAAGAGAACAAACATCTTTCATTACTTTCTTCACCACCCTCCCTCCCCCAAAACTTGAACTGTGCATTGATGTCCTTGACAACACAAGAATAAAATTTTGCATTAAGCTGGGAGGAATGATCCAGAATAATTAAAAGAAAGCTGCATCCTTTCATTTCTGTGCAGCCTTTGGAAAACTCATGCTGCGAGAAGAATTTCTAACCATACATAGAGGACTGTGAATTGCACATGATAAATAACTGTGTAATCTCCTCCAACTCCTCCCATGGAGAGGCTGAAAGGAGCAAAAAATCCAATCTTTTGGTCCAAATGTTGACAGGAGGAGGGAGGAATGAAGTAACGTTGTCTTATCTATCCCTTTAGTCCCATGAAAGGCACTGCACACAAGCTTCCTGCGAACGGAGGTCTTTAGGTTTTGAGAGAGTGCAACTATTCAGGGAGAGGGCATTGCTAGAATGGAGAAATGTTCCTCCTCACTGAAAGCCACAGGCATTTTCTTTACGTAGTTACTGTTGACATTGGCAGAAGTAGTTTGCACAATTCCCAGTCTGCACCTGTAAATTCCCCCAAGGCATGTTTGAAACCTTAGGGGATGGCCAGCTGGGGACAACACACAGGCACAGTCTGGGCCTACATGCGGGCGAGATACTTTTCCAAGCATACCTCAAGGTCGATGAATCCACGGGAAAAACATCCCACAGATGTCCCTGTGGGTTCGTGGGGCTGCGATCCCTGCTGGCTTTGTGGGTGTCCAGACCCATCCCCCCCAACATTCCTCAGTACATGATGCAGTGGAAACTGTGGCTCGAGCCTGCAGATCATTCTGCCTGATTTTTGGCCATCCCATGACTTTTTTCCATGGGAGGATGTTAGCTGAGCCAAAGCGTTTAACTGAATCTGGCAATTCTCAGCCATTTGCTGGCAGCCACAAATTTGGTGAATCGACATAATTTGTGACACTCTCAGTGTGGGATTCTAAATGGAGACAGTTTTATTTTAAAATGAATTAGCTCAGCTCCTGTGAAGAAAAAGGGAAAAAAAGAAAAAAAAAAAAGATGTTTTCCAGAGGTAATTATTTCTTGTGCCTGAAACGATGACACAGGCGGTATAAAACTGTGGGATGAAATGGAAAACCACTGATCCTAAACAAGACAAACCAAGGCTGCCCACGCCCATTAAAAATTCTAGGAAACAGGGACAAACTCCACAGTCTAAACTGTAACCTTAGCAATGTGCTGTGCTGTCAGTAAGAGATAGTACACAATTACCTAGGGAAAGAGCACTTTCTTCCTGTCTTTCCTGCAAATTCTTTTCTTTGGGAAAATAAATACTACTTTTTTCTTGCTTTGCTCTCCCATCTTCAGCTGTTTTCTGAAGTGATTGCTTCTTTGATGTACTCAAATGAATGTTGCACGTCACAGCAGCTACTCTAGCTGCCAAATTAGACATGGAGCTGGAACTACCATTGTTTTGGATGTTTCCTTATTTAATGGCTTCCCCTTGCAAGCCTGCTTTCAGTCCCTCCCATTCTCATGAAACAAGAGTTATGGTTTGAGCCCTTGCTCAGTAAAGACTGCCACCATCAAAACCTAATAATCAAATACTGCCCTTGAAAGGGTGCAACACTCAGGGAAGTCGAAATACAGTGGAGTAACAATCACTAAATGGCTTAGCATTCACTCTTTACAAAAATGCTGTTCTGGCAGCATCCTCCTGCTGGCAGTGGGCAGTGGCCAAAGTGTTTCCAGAATGCTGGGGGTTGTATTTCCACCTCTCTCTCCCCTTGCCATACCTCCGGGCAGATTTATCAGAGATTTACAGAATTAACCTCAATCACTTCAACTGATTTTGAGCCCAGAATTTTCTTTGTCTTTATGAAATTAATTTCACTGTGTTAAAAAGTATTAGGTGTTCTTCTTTCGAAATAAATTAAAATAGCTTGTGGTCTGGGATTTTTTTTTTTTTTTGCTTTCCATTTAGACATGAGAATCACATGAAAAATACTGGCTAGGGTCTGAAGTAAGTAGATTCAGGACAGCAGGGGAATGAAGCGAAGGGAAACGAGTTTTGCAGTGCCTTCTGTTTAGCTGTGTGTTTTCTTTCTACAAATCATCACAGTTGAATGCTTGGTATGAAGATAGTGTGTTATGCCAAAAATAAAAGGCTATTTACCAAATCTGCTGCCATTTATATCCCATAACAACTCATTAAAATCTTGAATAAATTACAATAAATACACCAACATCAATTAAAAGTAACACCACTGAAATTAAAACATGTTTCTTCACACGGGCACTTATGTAACATGGAAGAGATTTGACACAAAATAAATACAGGACTTACAAAACCATTGTTATTTGACCATGTACAGTCTTCCCAGTGTGTCAGCTTCCTAATAGATATTAAATCAAAAGCTGAAATACAGGTGAAATACAGAATTCAAGTACTTCAGTAACAATGGCAAGACAGAGATTCATAATTCTCTCTGTGTTTTGTTCCTCTTAATTATTCATAGTTCTCTTTGTTACTGTGTCCTCTTACAGGCTTACGGATCTTTTTTTCTTTGTCAGTGATTTGAGTTATCAATCAGTGAAAATATTTAACCACAGAAATTTTAATCTCAGAGAAATGCCAACATTTTATTTAAAAATAAATAAAGATAAAGGGCATTTTAATAACAATTTTGGATATCAAATGGAGTTATAGATCACTGTCACATTAATACCAACAACAAAATAATCACTAGAAGTTCATATTTTGATTTGGTTTGATTTTAAAATATTTAGTAATATAACACACTCTTAGCATTCGGTTATTTGATTCGATAAGTCTCTTACATCATATAGACTGCTAGCTGCTTGAGTGATTTAAGTACTCATGTTTATTAAATTAAAGCTATGCTGAGAAAAACTAGATTCATATTATTTCTTGTATATTTCTGAATATATAATTGATGAGTTTAAGTTTTTCACCATGTCCCTTATTTTCTGGAGCTATTCCTTTGTGAGATTATATTTCTTAATTCTTAATGAGAAACTATCCAGTACTTTAATGGCTACTAAGAAATGAAAAACTAAATCTGGAGTCAAGTGTGACTGTTTTGCTAGAAAGAACAAGGGCAATCCTATGCAACAATCTCTACTGCTTGTTTTCAGACACTATCCCAGTCTCTCTGCACTCAGTTTTGTCTGCAAAATCCATAAAAAATCCTTGTCACCTCAATTTCTCCAATATTCTCTCTCTATGTATGAGCCTGACTTGTGTGAAGTGAAACTATATCTTAAATAAATTTTCTTTTAGTGTACTACAGATTGAGGTGATTGATCCTCTTTTCCACATCAAAGCACATTCCTCTGGGGTAATTTGTCTCTCCAAATCCTGCTCACAGTCTATCCTATTAGTAAGATTTCTTTGCCAGAAAAGTTTTCTGAAATATGCATGTAGATCAATTGTATACTTTTTTTCTGTTATCTAACCATCATTTCTATTGAAGTTAATTTTCTGATTAAGAAAACTTGCCTAGTATGTTGAGGAACATAATGACTAATTTGGATGTCCTACTACCAGGAGAAAGTGACCCAGTTAAACTTAGTTAAGATTTCAAAATAAGATTTAAATATTTCTATATTTTTACATCTTTGTAAGTGCAACCATAATTTTAATTAGACTTGATATCCTCTATGTTTACTAAATTCACTCTGCTGCTGGATCTGTGGCCAGTTTAAGGCTTCTTAGCATTAGAGAGGAACCTCAAGAACAAGGGACCTATGCTAGGCCATGGTTATGTCATTTCTGCCACAGGGAGGAAAAGGTGGGAAGTTGTGTGGACGACCATGGAGAACAGGTCTGTCTGTTCCTGTTGACATCCAGAGGCTGGGAAATGTTGAAAGTCACAATCAGTGCTTCTGCTGGGAAAGATAACTGTGCCAAATATTAGCTAGTAGCTCACAACTCTTAGTGACAGCAGTATTACGTAACTTGATGTCCCAGAGCTTTGACTCAGGCGAAGTAGGCAGTCTGACCATAGCAATTTCACTGCCACCAGCAGTCTGCTTCCCAGGGATGCTGCCTCTTTGCTTCTGCCTGAAATTAAACCTGACCAAATAAGATTTATGTTTTCTCCATTTTCAAACAAGCAAAGGCGTTTCAAAGTAATTGTTATAATCTCAGTCATTTATTCAGAAACTAGAAGGTAATCATCGTTTAATGTCTACATGTCTACATGTCTACACATACATTCAAATAGATAAATGACTTCATCTGACCTTTCTTAAAGAAAATAGGCAAAGAATCCTGAAAGAAATGAATATTCTTCCCAAAGCATAATATTCAAAGGTAACAGTTTGTGTTAAGCACCCAGCAGACATCGCTTTATTTAGCATAACTTCTAGAGAGTAATTGAGTTTACTTAGTAATAAACCCATAGGTTCAGATAATCCAGGCATATATAGGTCAAAATACTCACCAAGGAACAATAAAAGCATGTCACTTCTGTTAGCTGATCCTTTAGAAGCTGTCTTGTCATTTCAGGCCTGGATCTTCTGGTTTTCAATGGAATTGTTCCATTTTATCTGAGATGTAAAATTCTTTGAAATGGAAATCCTAAATCATTACCTCTTGACAGCTTCAAAGGATTGATAGCCCACTTTGAATCTCTTTGAAGTACTTATTTCAAATTAAAAAATAAGTAACCCTGAAAGAAGACAATTATACCTTAAGCAATAGAGATCTTTTTTCCTTCTGAAAGGTTTCCTGGTCCATGAGCATCTTTGAAGTATACATTGTTCATCAATTGTACCTCAGAGTTTAACCACTAGCAAACACACCCTTGTAATATAAAGATGTAGTCTGATATTTTAATAGTCAAAGAGGAATTACAGTTAGTTTTAGTCACTGTGTACAACTTTGTTCCAAATAACCAAATTAATTTGAGGAGATCAGCTACTCCAGGAATAGCACCAAAAAGATATCTTCTAACTCTCAACTTCATCTCAGACTACAAATTATGGGATTATTTCAGCTAAAAATGTACAATGTTTCCTTGCCCTCTGCTTTCCCAGAGGAAATGAGCTGCTTGTTTTGACTACTTCTTTATTTACTTAATTAACAAATAACTCCTAAAATTCAAGACCAATAAGTCCTATATTGTTTAAATTCATGTTCAGGAGGAGAGGTGTTTTTTCTGAAATTTATACATCAAAACTAGTGTAACAAAATCTCAGGGCTGAATTTTTACATTCTTGATTTTATTTCAAGAAAATGGTACATGAAAGATTGTGACCAACTTAGATTTATGGGCTGTTTTCTTCTACTTCTCCTTTATGTCGTGATTTTTTTTACCCCATTTTTAGTTGTAAAATTAAAGAGTGGGGGTGAAATAAGTAAAGTAAAGAAAAATCTAAAGCAAAGTTTTTTAATATAATTGATAACCTTTAAATAAATAAATAGCCCTTCTTTTTAAAAGTTTCAATATTATCATTTTTTTTACAGATTTTCATGATCCAGGCATGCAAGGGAAATTAATTATGTGTCTAAGAGCCAAATAGAGTTGAGGTGGTGTTTCTTCCCTTTTCCCATAGTACCTGTGGAATCCCAAATACAGAAAATGGCCTGTTCATTGAAATCACTGATCATTCCTGACTGACATCCATTCTCAAAGCTTCCTTGCCACAGGACATTTTTATTGTGTTTAGAAGAGTCGCCAGACTTGGGTGGACTGCAGAACTTCTAACAAAGGAAAACCAGGCATGTCATGTTTCCCATGCAAGTAATATGCTTGTTTCAAAATAGAGTTAATTCCAGCTGATTTGCAAGTATATATAATTGGAAGGTTATACTCATGACTTTCATGGATGGCAAAAAATCACAAGAGAAATTTGGACCTGTATCAGGAGAATTCATGACTCCTTAAGAAGAGGTAAGCAGCTGGCAAGCATCAAATATACTATGATCTGGCCTTTACTCAAGAAACATTATCTTGACAGTATATAAACTATCTTTATAACCCACTCTGTAGCATTCCCTTTCAGGGGAAATGCCTAGAGAAGATGACAAAATAAAAGCCATTCAGGAGGTGTTTCATACTTCATCCTCCAAGGGGAGTAAAAGGAAAAAAAATCTCAGTAGTCCGATTCTTGATCCCACATACTTTGGTATAATTAAGTGTAACAGTATTGAGATTACTCAAATTATGCCACTACAAACACTGCAGATCAAGATCAAAATGAGATACACTGTATCTTAGACTTGAAGAAATGCCTTCATATTTCATTGGTTTTCCTCTTCCATAGATAAAAACAAGCACAACTATGTGAATTCAAACTTTGGATTGAGTAAAATTAGCAAGAACACTAAGTGTGTGAGCAAAATGTTACTATCAAGACACAAAATGCAGACATTTCTCTTAATTTCTTCGGGATCCACCTTGTCTTTTTATTTTAAAAAATCCACTAGGAGCTCCCATGGAAACACACATAATTTTAGTACTAATCAAACTGAACTTCAAATAATGAAGCCAATTATTTTAAGCTTGTTCAATGGAGCTGGCAGAGAGAGGGAGATCTGAGGGTACTAAAAACTTCTTCTAAATATGATGCTATCAGAAGGGAAGGAATCTGGAGGCTCTTTCTTTGCCCCTAATAGAATACAAGTTCTCTTCCGAGTGTTATAGACAGAAATAACATATCCCTGGACATACAAATACTACTGAAAATCAAACCTCTGCTTACAGTATAATCCAGAGCATGGGGAGAGGTGAGGAGTTATAACAGCAAACATTTCAAGTCACTGGGCCAAAAATCTCTGCTTATGCATGTGAGAGGTTCACTGACCTCAGTGTACTGAAACCATTTAACAGCTAGTGAGGGCCTGCCCTGTGTTGTGCATCTGGTCTGATTTGTAAAAAAGCACACCTATGGCTTCAGCTGTTTCAGGTTTCCTCTCATTAGGGTGAGTGGGGTTTTTCTTAGTTTTCAAGACAAATATTGGAAGACCCATCAGACTGACAAGATGGATGATAAACAGTAGCTTTTTTGGTTACCAGAAAGCTCTTACCAGTTGGAGGAATTGCAAGATATAGTCTGATAATTTCCAGTATAAGGTGTGGGCGGTTCCTGTAGCCATTCTTTATTGCTGCAGGTCACTCCACTTCCTTTTACATAGTCCATAGTTTTCATCATCTCTGTCTAGGTGCTTCTGAAACATGATCAAGTCTTTCCTGAAGGCCCAAAATTGTCTCCTCTCTGTAATCGTCTCCTCACATACCTGTATTACCTGGCAAGTAAATAGAACAAGGACAAGTGTGTTTAAAAGGACAGTTTTGCAGAGTTTTCCCAGCTCTAACTCTGATTGCCCATAGACAGCCTTACATAGTCACAGCGTCCCTTTGTTCCCCTATGCTTCTTTGTATTTTAGCTCAGCTCTACCTCAAATATTATATAAAAAACATGTCCAGGTGTCTTCCAAGTGTGCCACCAATCCTACAAGCCCACAGACTGCAAATGCTTCAGAAAATCACAGCAAGTAGGTAATAGAAAGAACATAGCTAACTCATTTTAGCTAATGTAGGACTGTTTTCCATGATATACATTTAGTTCTTTATGTCTGTCTCATATGAAATAGTTCCTGAAATAGAGTTATCTCATTTCCTTTAGGAGACACATTCCTAAACTGATACATATTACACTGTTAATATTTTCCTAATAGCTAACCTATATATTTTTAATTAATTTGATCCTATTACTATTGGATACATCCCTCTACACTATACCTTCTCTTTTTGTACACATTTGGCAAATATCTAGAGATTGCTTAGACCAAATCCTCACTGAAGCCATGTTGATTTAAAACAGATGAATATCTGGCTCTTTATATCTACTAAAGCAATCACTTTAAATCTTTCCACATAGCTTAGTCACTACAGATCTGTGTCCTCTTGCTGCTATTTTCTTGACTGTTTTAATATTTTTAAAATATTTTGGTTTATTTTAATGTAATTGACTTTATTTTTTGCAGGTAAGGAGAAGCCCAGAATAAAAAGTACTAGTCCAGATATAACTCTTTGATAATAAGGAATATAGCTTTTCTCTCTCTGTTCTGTTGATGTGACACCTCTCTTAACATAATATACCCCATATTTTTTTTAGCTGCCATTTTGCATATCTTAACCTTGTCCATTATTAGAACTCCAAGGGGTATTTTTAAGTATTTTTCTCTTCTGCTCTCACTTGTAATTTTGTCTAAGGCAGGGAACGAGTGAATTCATAAACCTGAGGCAAATCAAAATTTACACAAGAGTTGGTGTGTTCATGGTATAATGTAGCTATGCTGAAACAGTAGCAGAGATATGACTTTTGATGAATGAGGTCTAAATTTGGTATGCTTTAAAATGCCGTCCTTCAGTTTGTGCTCAGCAAGTTTCCCACACTTTGAGCACACAGATTGCTCAGTTGTATCCAGTTGCTGTGATGGAATTACATCCAGATATAGGGCAATGGACTTTGCTTCTCCCTGTGTATAGGATAAATACTTACCAATCCCTGTGACTGCTTGACCCAAATTTTAATAATTTCTTTTGTTTAAATTTTTCTGTGCTTTTGTTTGTGTCATGACTCACTGTATGTAATGTTATCCATTTGCTTTTTTTTTAAAGCAACATGCAGTGTTCCACATATTTAGTACATAGAGTATCTCTCACGTATTTTTTTTGACAGTCCAGTTTAGCCTTACTCTAAGTTTAGAATTTCTGGTCCTGTTCAGCTGACTCTTATGGCCTTGAGATATCTGGCAAAGACCTCAGGTACAATCTAACTCACTTAAGGCTTAACATGCTCAGTCCAAGCAGCTCTGACTGGCAAGGTCATGACAATAACTATTAGTGTAATCAGTCCTAAAACACACTCATGAATCTCGTCCTTGTTGTGTAATGACTGCAGTTTTTAAGCTTGGCTATATCTGCTGGGGGAGAAGAATGATGGATGCTAGATCCCTGCAGGAAAATTAACTTCCAGGTAACATTCCTGAGGTACAGATATGTTCTTATAAATCTCCTTGAATCTTCCAGGATGTCCTGGTTTCAGCTGGGATAGAGTTAATTTTCTTCCTAGTAGCTGGCATAGTGCTGTGTTTTGGATTTAGTATGAGAACAATGGGATAACACACTGATGTTTTAGCTGTTGCTAAGCAGTGTTTATACTAGCAAGGACTTTTTAGCTTCCCATACTCTGCCAGGTGCACAAGAAGTTGGGAGGGATCATAGCCAGGACAACTGACCCAAACTGACCAAAGGGCTATTCCATGCCCTATGACATCATGCTCAGTATGTAAACTGGGGGGAGTTGGCCGGGGGGCAGCAATCACTGCTTGGGGACTGGCTGGGCATCAGTCAGCGGGTGGTGAGCAATTCCATTGTGCATCACCTGTTTTGTATATTCTTTTATCATTATTATTATAGTTATTTTCTCTCCCTCTGCTGTCTATTAAACTGCCTTTGACTCAACCCATGGGTTTTACTTTTTTTTCTGATTCTCTCCCCCATCCCACTGGGGCAGGGAGGGTGAGCAAGCGAGTGGTGTTTAGTTGCCAATTGGGGTTAAACCATGACACAGGATTTTGGAAGCTGCTCCAGAATCAGAGTTCTCAGCTTCTCAGAAATGTAGACAAAATTGAATTTTGTGGAAGTAACAGAGAGGAAGTAAAAAGAGGAGGACAATATGACTGGGAGGAATAATATGTAAATCAGGATTCCTGAGAGAGAGCTGAGAGGAGTCATTTGGGTTTCTGGGAAGGTGAGGGAAAACTAGGAAGCAGCAAAAGGAGTTTCAAGGAAGAGGGAGACTGGTAGAATTTGGTAGCATTTTAAGGGAATGCAAAGAAACTAAAAGGTATTTATTGATAATTATTGGAAACTCTTTGTCATTCTTCCCAACTCTGCTTTACCACTGCTCCCTCCACTTCCCCAGTTTTGTTTGGGAACAGGATTTTNGTTTCAGCTGGGATAGAGTTAATTTTCTTCCTAGTAGCTGGCATAGTGCTGTGTTTTGGATTTAGTATGAGAACAATGGGATAACACACTGATGTTTTAGCTGTTGCTAAGCAGTGTTTATACTAGCAAGGACTTTTTAGCTTCCCATACTCTGCCAGGTGCACAAGAAGTTGGGAGGGATCATAGCACACACTCATGAATCTCGTCCTTGTTGTGTAATGACTGCAGTTTTTAAGCTTGGCTATATCTGCAGGGGGAGAAGAATGATGGATGCTTAGCTTCCCATACTCTGCCAGGTGCACAAGAAGTTGGGAGGGATCATAGCACACACTCATGAATCTCGTCCTTGTTGTGTAATGACTGCAGTTTTTAAGCTTGGCTATATCTGCAGGGGGAGAAGAATGATGGATGCTTAGCTTCCCATACTCTGCCAGGTGCACAAGAAGTTGGGAGGGATCATAGCACACACTCATGAATCTCGTCCTTGTTGTGTAATGACTGCAGTTTTTAAGCTTGGCTATATCTGCAGGGGGAGAAGAATGATGGATGCTTAGCTTCCCATACTCTGCCAGGTGCACAAGAAGTTGGGAGGGATCATAGCACACACTCATGAATCTCGTCCTTGTTGTGTAATGACTGCAGTTTTTAAGCTTGGCTATATCTGCAGGGGGAGAAGAATGATGGATGCTTAGCTTCCCATACTCTGCCAGGTGCACAAGAAGTTGGGAGGGATCATAGCACACACTCATGAATCTCGTCCTTGTTGTGTAATGACTGCAGTTTTTAAGCTTGGCTATATCTGCAGGGGGAGAAGAATGATGGATGCTTAGCTTCCCATACTCTGCCAGGTGCACAAGAAGTTGGGAGGGATCATAGCACACACTCATGAATCTCGTCCTTGTTGTGTAATGACTGCAGTTTTTAAGCTTGGCTATATCTGCAGGGGGAGAAGAATGATGGATGCTTAGCTTCCCATACTCTGCCAGGTGCACAAGAAGTTGGGAGGGATCATAGCACACACTCATGAATCTCGTCCTTGTTGTGTAATGACTGCAGTTTTTAAGCTTGGCTATATCTGCAGGGGGAGAAGAATGATGGATGCTTAGCTTCCCATACTCTGCCAGGTGCACAAGAAGTTGGGAGGGATCATAGCACACACTCATGAATCTCGTCCTTGTTGTGTAATGACTGCAGTTTTTAAGCTTGGCTATATCTGCAGGGGGAGAAGAATGATGGATGCTTAGCTTCCCATACTCTGCCAGGTGCACAAGAAGTTGGGAGGGATCATAGCACACACTCATGAATCTCGTCCTTGTTGTGTAATGACTGCAGTTTTTAAGCTTGGCTATATCTGCAGGGGGAGAAGAATGATGGATGCTTAGCTTCCCATACTCTGCCAGGTGCACAAGAAGTTGGGAGGGATCATAGCACACACTCATGAATCTCGTCCTTGTTGTGTAATGACTGCAGTTTTTAAGCTTGGCTATATCTGCAGGGGGAGAAGAATGATGGATGCTTAGCTTCCCATACTCTGCCAGGTGCACAAGAAGTTGGGAGGGATCATAGCACACACTCATGAATCTCGTCCTTGTTGTGTAATGACTGCAGTTTTTAAGCTTGGCTATATCTGCAGGGGGAGAAGAATGATGGATGCTTAGCTTCCCATACTCTGCCAGGTGCACAAGAAGTTGGGAGGGATCATAGCACACACTCATGAATCTCGTCCTTGTTGTGTAATGACTGCAGTTTTTAAGCTTGGCTATATCTGCAGGGGGAGAAGAATGATGGATGCTTAGCTTCCCATACTCTGCCAGGTGCACAAGAAGTTGGGAGGGATCATAGCACACACTCATGAATCTCGTCCTTGTTGTGTAATGACTGCAGTTTTTAAGCTTGGCTATATCTGCAGGGGGAGAAGAATGATGGATGCTTAGCTTCCCATACTCTGCCAGGTGCACAAGAAGTTGGGAGGGATCATAGCACACACTCATGAATCTTGTTTTAGCTGTTGCTAAGCAGTGTTTCTACTAGCGAGGACTTTTTAGCTTCCCATACTCTGCCAGGTGCACAAGAAGTTGGGAGGGATCATAGCCAGGACAACTGACCCAAACTGACCAAAGGGCTATTCCATGCCCTATGACATCATGCTCAGTATATAAGCTGGGGGGAGTTGGCCGGGGGGCAGCAATCACTGCTTGGGGACTGGCTGGGCATCAGTCAGCGGGTGGTGAGCAATTCCATTGTGCATCACCTGTTTTGTATATTCTTTTATCCTAAAACACACTCATGAATCTTGTTTTAGCTGTTGCTAAGCAGTGTTTATACTAGCAAGGACTTTTTAGCTTCCCTGTGCATCACCTGTTTTGTATATTCTTTTATCCTAAAACACACTCATGAATCTTGTTTTAGCTGTTGCTAAGCAGTGTTTATACTAGCAAGGACTTTTTAGCTTCCCTGTGCATCACCTGTTTTGTATATTCTTTTATCCTAAAACACACTCATGAATCTTGTTTTAGCTGTTGCTAAGCAGTGTTTATACTAGCAAGGACTTTTTAGCTTCCCTGTGCATCACCTGTTTTGTATATTCTTTTATCCTAAAACACACTCATGAATCTTGTTTTAGCTGTTGCTAAGCAGTGTTTATACTAGCAAGGACTTTTTAGCTTCCCTGTGCATCACCTGTTTTGTATATTCTTTTATCCTAAAACACACTCATGAATCTTGTTTTAGCTGTTGCTAAGCAGTGTTTATACTAGCAAGGACTTTTTAGCTTCCCTGTGCATCACCTGTTTTGTATATTCTTTTATCCTAAAACACACTCATGAATCTTGTTTTAGCTGTTGCTAAGCAGTGTTTATACTAGCAAGGACTTTTTAGCTTCCCTGTGCATCACCTGTTTTGTATATTCTTTTATCCTAAAACACACTCATGAATCTTGTTTTAGCTGTTGCTAAGCAGTGTTTATACTAGCAAGGACTTTTTAGCTTCCCTGTGCATCACCTGTTTTGTATATTCTTTTATCCTAAAACACACTCATGAATCTTGTTTTAGCTGTTGCTAAGCAGTGTTTATACTAGCAAGGACTTTTTAGCTTCCCTGTGCATCACCTGTTTTGTATATTCTTTTATCCTAAAACACACTCATGAATCTTGTTTTAGCTGTTGCTAAGCAGTGTTTATACTAGCAAGGACTTTTTAGCTTCCCTGTGCATCACCTGTTTTGTATATTCTTTTATCCTAAAACACACTCATGAATCTTGTTTTAGCTGTTGCTAAGCAGTGTTTATACTAGCAAGGACTTTTTAGCTTCCCTGTGCATCACCTGTTTTGTATATTCTTTTATCCTAAAACACACTCATGAATCTTGTTTTAGCTGTTGCTAAGCAGTGTTTATACTAGCAAGGACTTTTTAGCTTCCCTGTGCATCACCTGTTTTGTATATTCTTTTATCCTAAAACACACTCATGAATCTTGTTTTAGCTGTTGCTAAGCAGTGTTTATACTAGCAAGGACTTTTTAGCTTCCCTGTGCATCACCTGTTTTGTATATTCTTTTATCCTAAAACACACTCATGAATCTTGTTTTAGCTGTTGCTAAGCAGTGTTTATACTAGCAAGGACTTTTTAGCTTCCCTGTGCATCACCTGTTTTGTATATTCTTTTATCCTAAAACACACTCATGAATCTTGTTTTAGCTGTTGCTAAGCAGTGTTTATACTAGCAAGGACTTTTTAGCTTCCCTGTGCATCACCTGTTTTGTATATTCTTTTATCCTAAAACACACTCATGAATCTTGTTTTAGCTGTTGCTAAGCAGTGTTTATACTAGCAAGGACTTTTTAGCTTCCCTGTGCATCACCTGTTTTGTATATTCTTTTATCCTAAAACACACTCATGAATCTTGTTTTAGCTGTTGCTAAGCAGTGTTTATACTAGCAAGGACTTTTTAGCTTCCCATACTCTGCCAGGTGCACAAGAAGTTGGGAGGGATCATAGCCAGGACAACTGACCCAAACTGACCAAAGGGCTATTCCATGCCCTATGACATCATGCTCAGTATGTAAACTGGGGGGAGTTGGCCGGGGGGCAGCAATCACTGCTTGGGGACTGGCTGGGCATCAGTCAGCGGGTGGTGAGCAATTCCATTGTGCATCACCTGTTTTGTATATTCTTTTATCATTATTATTATAGTTATTTTCTCTCCCTCTGCTGTCTATTAAACTGCCTTTGACTCAACCCATGGGTTTTACTTTTTTTTCTGATTCTCTCCCCCATCCCACTGGGGCAGGGAGGGTGAGCAAGCGAGTGGTGTTTAGTTGCCAATTGGGGTTAAACCATGACACAGGATTTTGGAAGCTGCTCCAGAATCAGAGTTCTCAGCTTCTCAGAAATGTAGACAAAATTGAATTTTGTGGAAGTAACAGAGAGGAAGTAAAAAGAGGAGGACAATATGACTGGGAGGAATAATATGTAAATCAGGATTCCTGAGAGAGAGCTGAGAGGAGTCATTTGGGTTTCTGGGAAGGTGAGGGAAAACTAGGAAGCAGCAAAAGGAGTTTCAAGGAAGAGGGAGACTGGTAGAATTTGGTAGCATTTTAAGGGAATGCAAAGAAACTAAAAGGTATTTATTGATAATTATTGGAAACTCTTTGTCATTCTTCCCAACTCTGCTTTACCACTGCTCCCTCCACTTCCCCAGTTTTGTTTGGGAACAGGATTTTAACTTACAGACAGTTTTCTTTCCAAGACCCACTCTTTCTCTTTGAAGTAGCCCTTTATTCACCATACCTTCACTTTCTGGATTGACACAAGAAGGCCAGATGTAGAAAGGAGGAGTAGGATGTTCTCTAATTGAGCAGAAGAGAAAGACATAGAGGAAGGGACAGAAGTGGGAGTTTCTGCTCCTGAGGTTGCAAGGCCTGAAGAGAGCAGCTAAATGCATCTGCTGCAGCCTCTGTATGGGGTTGCATCCTCACAAAACCAGCCATGATTTCACAACCACTGACAGTGACAAGAGGAGCAGCTCTTGGGGAGCAAGAGATCATAGAATCATAAAATGCTTTGGGTTGGAAGGGACCTTTAGAGGTCATCTAGTCCAAACCCCCTGCAGTGAGCAGGGACATCATCAACTAGATCAGGTTGCTCAGAGCCCCCTCCAACCTGACCTTGAATGTTTCCAGGGATGGGGCCTCCACCACCTCTCTGGGCAACCTGTTCCAGTGCTTAACCACCCTCATTGTAAAAAATTTCTTCCTTATATCTAGCCTAAATCTCCCCTCCTTTAGTTTAAAACCATTAGTCCTTGTCCTGTCACAACAGGCCTTACTAAAAAGCCTGTCCGCATCTTTCCTATAGGCCCCCTTTAAGTACTGAAAGGACGCAAGAAGGTCTCCCCGCAGCCTTCTCTTCTCCAGGCTGAACAACCCCAACTCTCTCAGCCTGTCCTCGTAGGAGAGGTGCTCCAGCCCTCGCATCATTTTTGTGGCCCTCTTCTGGACCCGCTCCAACAGCTCCATGTCCTTCTTGTGCCGAGGGCTCCAGAGCTGGACGCACTACTCCAGGTGGGGTCTCACCAGAGCAGAGTAGAGGGGCAGAATCACCTCCCTCGACCTGCTGGCCACGCTTCTTTTGATGCAGCCCAGGATACGGTTGGCCTTCTGGGCTGCAAGCGCACACTGTTGGCTCATGTCCAGCTTTTCTTCCACCAGTACCCCCAAGTCCTTCTCCACAGGGCTGCTCTCAATCCATTCATCCCCCAGCCTGTATTGATATCAGGGGTTGCCCCAACCCAGGTGCAGGACCTTGCACTTGGCCTTGTTGAACCTCATGAGGTTTACACAGGCCCACCTCTCCAGACCAGTCCAGGTCCCTTTGGATGACATCCCGTCCCTCAGGTGTGTCAACTGCCCCACTCAGCTTGGTGTCATCTGCAAACTTGCTGAGGGATCGACTGTTTGGATCACACATTACTTGAGTAGCCAGTAGAAAGAAAGAACTGCCTATTTTCTTATTGTCATGGTCTCTTTTCCTGCCACATAGAAATTGAAATTTAAATGTAAAAAACTTATAGTATCTTAATTTTTTTTCCTATCTACTGTGAAAATTGTCAAGTAACCTAGACCCTATTTTCATGATATGAAAACTATTTGACTCATAACCTTAAGAAATGGCGTATAAATGATGCAGGGATAAATAACTACAAAATAGGTAATTGACGAGCAGAATATAAGGGGCATTTGGAGTTAGCCTGGGGGTGTTTGTTTTTTCAAATACCAGGTAACATTTATCTTGTATTTCAGAGACATGCGATTGTAACGATGTTTGAAGACATAAATAACTCAAAAAAACTTGAAAATAGCAGTTGTGTACTGACAGTGTTTAGCTTTCATGCGTCTAATGCGTCTGGGACTGTATTTAACTAGCTTTGCCACCTGTATTTATGTTGTATTCAGTACTGGCCCAGCACTGCTAAATTTCTAGTTATATTTACAGTTTTTGCTGTTATGTTCTTCCAGTATCATTGGTCTCATTGTTACAGCCTATATGGAAGGAATCATACAGTTTTGTTTATGTTTCACACTGGGTAGTCATAGTTATTGTAACTGCAGGGTGAAAGCCTAGGGACAATTCTCAGAAAAATCTTCTTTTGGAAACTTTACTGCATTGCTAACTTATCTGTCTAATTCTTATACACATTTTGCAAGGCGTTGTAATTGAGAAATGACCAGCCAAATGACTGACTATACATCTGAAGATAATCTCAGGCATAAAAAACAGGACTCAAAGGGCATTCCTCTGTTAGCAATCCACCCCTGCTACTGCAAGCAACTGTTTTAAGTCTTCCCTTTTCTTTTGCGTTATCCTAGAGTGTTCATTCACAGTCCGCTTAGGTAATCTTCCTTTTCATTACCATATTTCCATACTGTTTATTATTTCAAATAGCCTGAAGATATTTTGGTAAAAAGAGCACTACTGTGTATGTCCATTCTTAGAATCGCAAATGCTTTTAGCTCCCTATCTCTGAGAAAGTATTTTGCCTGCAGCATTTCTAAGTCACAGAGGTCATGCATAAAGTTTTGTCACACTGAACTATTCAGTTCAATCAAGATTAAAACACACACAAAAACAAACCTCATCCCCCATCTGCAATGATCAGCTTCACTGAGTACGTTACAAGCTTCCTCATTTTCCATTCAGTAAGAGCCAATTATCGTTAATCTACTGAGTTGGAAGTCACCTCACATACTAACAAGCCTTCTGGTCCTCTGACTTATAAACAGCTTTACTTATTTTCTAGCATCATCCCTTGTGAAGTTACAAAGATGCTCTGTACTGCCAGAACTTTCTACTTCAGATCTATATTATTCTATTAATAAGGATATATATTTGAAAAATAAACTTATTTAACCAACTCAATAACATCTGCTTTGTTTTTTGTTACAGGCTGAGACCTTTACTTATATAAATTTTCATAGCAGAATACAAATAATAATTGAAAAATATAATGTCAAGCAATAAGAATCTCATTTGTTGGTTTGGTTTGGTTTTTCGGTTTTGGTTTGTTTATTTTTTTTAATCTTGGGATTCAAGAGAGAGATCATGAAATCCATTATCCATGTGATAGTTGTTTCAATGCAAAAATTCATGGGTGGGACAGCAGGGAAGGAAATTCCATCTGCTCAGAAAATTTGCATTAGTTTCCTGACTAATATTTCCTAGGTATCCTTTGCTTTCATCTCTTCTATTGCTTTTGTAAATTTAGAGCAGAAAGCTAGACTCAGTTGCCCCAGTGGCTGGCAAAGCAAATCTTTTATAAGAAAGTTCATGAAAGGTCCTGAAGGCCTAACAAAAGGAACTTACACTGGAAGTTCACTGGAAGAGCTCTTACCAAGGCAAGCAAAAAGTGCAAATAGTATTTCTGCTTAGTAATCACAAATTTAAAAAGAAAACCAAGGAATACACTGAATAAAAAAAAACAACCAAAGAAAACAAACAAAAAGAAAGTCTTGTTATCTTTAAAATGTGTTTTAACTGACAGTAGCCAGTCAAAATATTAAAAAAGAAAAAAGAGATTTAAAAAAGTATTGATTTTTGCCTTTTGCTTGATCTCATCTCAGAAAAAAAGTTAATAATTAATCAATTTTAGTGTCACTTTAATGAAGGACAATGTAACTATTTGTTTCTAAATCATGAAAAGATATTGGGAAAGGGATGTATATAACACGTTTCAGGTGGTTTGAATGAAATCCAGAAATTAAGCTTACAATTGCCTATTGAAGATCTAATTTAGTAACTCGGCTCACATCCTGTACATGTAACAAATCTTGTTCATGTATGCAGTGCACACATGCTTCAGGAAAGAGCTAAAGAAGAATAAAACTACTTCCTCAATAAAACTTTAGGCTTGCCATTAGTGCAAAGGGTGTACTGCTTCTTTTGAACATGATGTTTCTGTTGTGACAAAGTTTCTGCCTGTATTTCCTCTGCTGCTTTTTCTGTGGGCGCCTCTGCTATTGCTGTTCCCTGGGGCCATGAAATGTGTGAGAGTCAGAGCCTTATTCTCTGGGGGGTATAAACAGCCTGATATCAGTGCTGGAGAGAGTGGAAGGCTGTTGGAAAAGGTCACTAAGCACTTTGAAATGCTACCATTTAATGTTTGGTGGATTGTTCTAAGGAGTATGGAATACAGAAGGAAATCCCGTATCTTGTCAGTTCAATACTGCAGGCTCAGTGGTCACTCAAAATGGCTTGTATAACAGTAAGCTGCCAAGAATTTAGAGGTTGGCAGAGATTGTTTTCTTTTTCAGCTCAAAATTAACATGACATTTATCCCATTTGTCAGCTCCCTGATGTTTTCAATCTAAAGCGCAGTTACTATGTCTTTCTGACTAGTTAATCTATATTCCCATGATAACATTCATTCTTATCACCAAAATCTTTATTTTCATATGTACATGAAATTCAGAATTATAAGCTGTATTTGATATTTCCTGCAATAACTGTATCTTGTCAAAGGTCAAAGATTGACTGTCTTCAAAACGGGACGCTGCTGGGAATTATGTTACAACATGTTCATCTGAATCATCTATTATCTTTACTGGAAACTTTTAATGAAGGTCTGAAACTCTGTGGCAAACCTGGATGGTTGTAATGGATTTCCTATAATGGCACTGAATTTAACCTCTAGAACTTTGCTTTTCCATTTGCTTCTGTAGGTGTTTAGATATCTGTCATGTTTTTAATGATCACAACCATAGGTTAAAGTGGAAATGTTAGGGTTTGAAGATTTATGCTTTGTTCTTTAAGGCCAAAACCTTTTGAAATTGGTGTGTGAAGCTGACAGCAAGCTAATTTGTGATGTTATTTCATTCTGACTTTCCCCATTATGGATTGATTCACCTCTTGGTCTTCCATGTTGCTTACATAATACCTGAATGGACAATTGCAGGGATCCTTGTCTGTTTCAAAATAAATTACTAAAATAATCCTTTTTGGAACAATGAACAACCTTTGGATCTCTGTTTTCATTCTGGTTGAACTGCCATTTGAAAGGATCCAATCAATCATAAATCCAAATCCTCTCACGTGCCGTAAAGCTATGAAATGTCTGGTCTATATCTATGCTTTTTCTCATCATTAAGTCACTGGGAATGTCAAACTGGAGAAGGGAAGGTATTCAACCTTGTTTGAAAAGGACAACATAGCAAAAGAGAGAACTGCTATGCAGTTTAAATTAACAACTTAAGCTTTCTTTTACTTAGACTGTACAAACTACATCTTGATATAAAGGCTTGATGATGTTAAATATTTTTACTGGCATCTTACAGCACTTTAGACGGTATGAAACTTCAAGAAAATGAGACTGCACTCAGTCTGGCATCTAAGCACATCAGTGGTCTAACCACAGTCACATTTTTGTAGGCATCATGGAAAAGGAGAATTTTAAGTAATGTCTTGGAGGTGGATAATGAAGTGACATTGTGGGAACACTTCCTACACGTCAAGAGGTAGCAAGAAACAAAGTACAAAGACTTTTGTTTGGAAAAAATATAGCATTTGGCCAGTGGAGAAATGTCACAATGGAAGAGAGGCCAGATTCTCAACAGTAAGAGAGAGATGATAGGCAGTGTGGAGCTGGAACAGAAGGATCTCAGAAGTGAACATAAATTACTTATGCAAGGTATGATAGAAAATAGACAGTCAGTGAAATTATGTGAAGAAGAGGTTAAGGTTTTGAAGGAGGAATATTTTGACAAAAAGAGATGTGAGCAGACTCCAGGAGCCCCAGTCCCCGCTGGGACCAGTTTCAATTTCCTGAAATGGAATGTAAGACCTAAGTCTTTCCCTAGGTGTTAGTGGGAGAAAAAAATTAAAAGAAAAAAAAAAAATTAAAGGGTAAAAAAAACTATCAGAAACTGATGAACATCTCACTGTGTTCCACATGAGCAGAAACTGGTACAGCCCAGGTGCCTCACTAATCAAGACTACATAGCTGTAGGAAGATAAAATTACTTAAATTCCTTCTGATAAAACCAAGAAAAAGAGGAGGGAAGGGAAGTCATTTAAGTGGTGTGGGTTTTATCCATCCTTGATTTTCAAACCTAGACTGGAAAAAGCCCTGAGGATCCTACTCTGACCTCCTAGTCCTTCTTTGGATAAGATAAAAAAAAAAATTAAGCTCTAACATTTAACATCAGAACAAAACTATTTTTTTTAAAACCAGTTCATGTCATTTGTTTATTGTCTAAAAACTTGCTGGTCCGACACTGTTATATGAACATATCCTGTTCAAATGAAAAGAAGGAAAATAAATTTTATTTCAGGATTTTTGATAGAAGAATTTTGGATTATGTTAGTATTGACACCTTAAAAAGTCACCACATTTGCCCATGTAATTAATGCATTACATAATAACTGAAATGGCATGATTAATATATAAGGGTTTATTATTTCTCATCAGAAAGCATTTTAACATGTTATACATTTTCATCTGACAGCCCTTCTAAAAAAATCTTAGTAAACTTTAGTGATTGCCAGCAAATCATTCTACTTTTTTTAGTGAGGATGAATTAATGTTGTCTGGAAGGTAGATTTATTGCTTGTGTGTGTTGTAGATCATAGACCAAAAATACCATCAAGCTATAGATGCAATTTGCAGATTAATTAACTATGGTCTTTAAAGCTATCAACAACTGATTTGTAACATTTTTTCCTAGAATATTAACACTTTAATGACAAGAATTCTCCATTCCCAGTTAAACTTTTAAGTCAATGAATTCAAAGTTAATTCTAAATTGGTAGTTTTGGTATAGAGAAGGACTGGGCAAGAAAAACAGAATATAGTTTTGTTTACTTCACTCAGGGACTGGGAAGTAGAAATGGCTACTATTTTCCAAAAATACTTTATAACCTGCTGTCAGATATTGCACAATATAAGTATTGGTACAACATGACCTGCCTTTTCTCCAAATAGTCAAATTTAGGTAGTTATAGTCTACATTGACTTGAGTGTGCTTGAAGACTTCACCTAAAGCAGTGGTTAAGGTTAGAAACAGCCAGGGGATGATCACCAAAGTGCAGTGCACATCTAACAGGAACAATTGCAATCCCTAAGGCAGCAGCACCACACATAGAAACAAATTGTTGCATCAGTGTGATGAAACTAGTGAAACCTACTTTCTTTCAGCTATCAATTCTTTCCCTCTTGATCTTATCACTAGGGTAACTCTAACTCTACAGATTACCTTCCCTCTCTCAGTTCACTAGACTATTTCTAGTCTAAAGTATATGCTAATTGGTCAATTGCATATTTGTTGGCTGAATTCTACCTACTTTTCCCTCAGTGGGTTCAGTTATGTGCAACTCCCTGGCCCCTCCTCATATTTTTGTAACATTTAAAGCGTACATACTTTTAGACTCTACATGTTTTAAAGTATGACTAGAAGTTGTCAGGTGGTTCAAAAGCTGTTAGAACAGAGGGACTGGCACACAGACTGAAAGACAGACAGATCTATGATTGCATTTCTGGGTACTAGCCC
>VYZW01013434.1:5643-46257 GCA_013401315.1 Balaeniceps rex
CCCCCGAGCAAATAACCAACAGTCTTTTCAAAGACTTTGGGACATTACTGTGCTTTAAGCAGCAACGGTCTGGCACAAGATATGAGATAAAACTGGTTCTTGGTATAATACCATCAAAATAATTGACAGAGAAGTTTCTACATTCAGATGAGAAATTAAACCAGTCGATTTTAAAATATCGTCTACAGATAGGAGTGGAGTGTAACTAACATAAATGGATATGCTTTTTGCAATGAGGAGATGCTTCTGGTTCAAGAATAAAAAGCAGGAGTAATGCCACGTACATGTGGTATTATTACTACTAAGTACTAAATAAAATCTCTTTGTACCCACCGCATTCTGGAAATTTGGCAGAAGTCCTCTATTAAAGGTTATTCTGTTTGATGCTCCTTACGCAGACGGCGTCTGGAATGTAATGATTTTTCTACTCCCTAGGGACTTTCTGTGGAACTAGTAAACTGGCATATAATGAGTCCAGATAAAACACTAAAAAAGAAAAGGTGGGAAGAAACACTGATGAGGTTATGCAGGTCTGTAGATCTTTCCTAGAATATTGTTTTAACTTCAGATTGTGGTGGTGTTTGTAGAAAAAGTCTAAAGAGTTTAAAATAATTGACAAGCTTGAAGAGTTGCAATTTAAGGAGAGAAACAAGAGGATTAAGAGGATTTAATGGTGTTTAAATCTTCACAAAACCAGTTGAGTTTCTTTAAAAATCAGTGGTAGTTGATAGGAACTCAGATCAGCTTTAAGTGACTTCTGAATTGAAGAGTAGCTCAGATCTCTTGGAGCTTGTTACATACAGTAAACTCTCAGTGTATGAGGAAACTTAAAGATGGCATTATGGAAGCGATTAAAAAGTAGGCAAAATAATTTTCAAAGTGTTGTTTGAAGGGGGTGAGAGAGAGATTTTGGGGAGCCAGAAGAGCCAGCACTAGATTAGGATGAGCTAAACTTTGGGAACTGCAAGCCAAATAATATTGACTAATTTTTTTAATCTATTTTTGTTTCATAGGGGTGCGGTAAAAAAATGTACACTTTTTTGAGGGGGACGAAGCAATTGCAAGTGCTGAGATTTCTAGGAATCTCTATTGGAGTAACGCAGATCCTGGCTATGATCCTCACTATTACTTTGCTGTGGGCTCTGTACTACGACAGAAGGGATCCCAGGACAGATCAGATCATGGCCCTGAAGAGTGATACCTCGCAGCAGCTGTCATGTCATTCCGTGGAGCTACTGAAACCAAGCATGACAAGGATCTTTGAACACACATCCATGGCAAACAGCTTTAATACAGACTTTGAAATGGAAGAGCTATAGGTGATGCAATGAATCTGAGAAGTCACAAAGGGTTTTAATTGGGTTTTGTTGTTGTTTTTGTTCTGTTCCATCAAGTATGCCAAATACACCAGTCTTCCTATGCTTCAGAAAACAGCTAATGAATGGAAGTGAAGGAGGCCTGCACAGAAAGAAAGATAAGCCTGCCAGCCTCTTAGAAGAGCCATGAAACAGTTGATTTTGTTTGGTTGTTTTTTTTAAAGGCACTCATTCACTGGGCACAGTAATACTTAAGTTATTGTCACAAGCTGTGTGATGTCTAAAATACTGATTCAGTCACAGGTAGACAGAACCTCTAAGGAAGCATCATGGGAAAGGAAGACAAATACTCGTCTTCTGAAGAAGCAACTGTGCTCTGGACAAACAAAATGTGGCTTCAGCTGAAATTGACTTTTACATTTTTAATAAGCCATTTGGAAAATGTCTTAATCAGGGATCTATGTATATATAATTGTGTGTTTTTGTGTGTGCTGGAAAGCAGAACTACAATTCAAGTCAATACTTGGATTTAAAAATTTGCAAGGTTTGTAAAAAGGACAAGATTTTCTTTTTTCTAACAAAACCTTTATCTTAGCTGGTGTTAAAGATGTTCTAAAACTTCTATTTTTATCTAACGTAACTGTTTAATTTTAAATATCTTAAACAGAGATTAAAAACAAAACTATGACTCTGGACAATAGACTTTAATTTTCTAAATAATTCTGGAGAATTCTTCTTTGAAACAGTTTGTTCTATGGACTATTTCTTAGTAAAAAGAAAAGAAAGAAAACCTTAAACATTCTTTCCAAAATGGGAATCAGTATGGGAGTAGCACATTTTTATAGATAAATCTTTTCTCCTGTCTGTGATTCCCCTGAAGGTAGAAACAGAACACTACAAGGAAAATGCTTACACTTCTGGATGGTATTGCAATAATTGTAAAAGTACATAAGGAGAAATTACACTTTGGCGGCGTCTTCATTAAGAGCTCTCTAGTGGCTTAAAATGCCAACTGGAAACAGCGTTAAAATATATTTATTGAGGTGGGGAAAGTGCATTTTACTGTATTTTTATGAACAATGTTTATTTTGTAGGATTATTTTTACAGTTGGCCACGCTCCTGAAATATATATTTGTTCCACTGAGTACAGTAGTTTGTGGCAAATGGGTTTTTACATAATATTACATTTTAAAAATTCTTTCATTTGTTTTGGAATTTGTGAAAGAAAAGAAAAAAAGCAAGGTGTGGTTTGGTAGACAATAAAATTACTTTTGTCTTAAATTCCAAAATGGCTTTTTTATTTTGAAGTCCTATGGTGTGAATGCTTTGGGTGGGATTCGGGAGGGTCCTCCTGCTAGTGTGAGTTAATTTGATGTGTCTTTACTCATTCCACTTACTTTGTTGTGGAGAAACTGAATTGTAAATTTCATTTTCTTTTTATATTGCTTCTGAGAAAGCTTCTTAAGGGCTCATGAAATTAAGCTCTTCAGTTGCGTGGGCTGTTGTTTGTTTTTTAGCAGTCTACATGTGGGTGTAATTATTTCACAGGTACCATTGCAAGCAAGATTACCTTTCTGCTTTTGTACCTCTCCTACAGAAATGCTAATATTTGGGAGGTAGGAAAAAGGCTAAAGGATAGACTTTCCCGAAATTTTGCTTGGAGTATCTTTGTCAGAAATACCTTCTCGTGCACTGTTTGGGAAGCCTTGTGCCCAGCATTACTGCAGACTTGCATCCTTCCTGTCGCTTAGCCTGGGCAGCGTTTCTGTAGCTAAGGGCGAGGTTCCTATGTAGAAAGAGAGCAGGTGTCTGCTGGTAGACCAGCTCTAGACTTTGGAGTGCTACAGAGACCTGTGATGCTACACAGTGGATTGAGCCATTGTTGGTTTTTTTTTTCCTGTTGTGTTTTTTTGTTTGTTTTAAAAAAAAAACAAAACAAAACCCAAAAAAAACCCCCAAAAACAAAAACAAACAAAAAACCCCACAAATCGTGGAATGTTTTGATTGTGGATTGCATGGATTACATGTACACAGCCACAGCTGAATGCAGGGAATTTCACCCTAAGTAAAGTAAAAAAGGGCAGTAAGAAGTTCTGCCCTTTGTCCAGGAAACCCTGACAGTTTTACACAAGGAGTGTCTGTGGAAGCTCCCTTAGCCATGCTTCAGCTATCCCGAGTGGGAGGACTCCCTGGGCTACCAGTGAGGTTGCCTGTGTATCTTCTTGTGTCTGTGTTAGAGCTCATGAAGCAACAAGTATGGCAAGCTGGGCTAGGGAGATTTGTTGGAGAAGTCCACAGCTAGAATTAGAGATACTGACAGGCCAGGTTGTTTGGTTTTAGGCTTCCCAGGTGGTGAGGAAGAACTACCATTAGGTGTAGTCAGGTTATTCTAAGATCAGGAGTACAGCTACCTGAAAGGGTGAGCCAGTGTGCTTGCTGGGGCAGGCTCAGGGGCAAAGGCTCCTCCCTTCTAGAGAAATGTTCATGTGGTGGAGTCCCTTGTTAGGGTCTCCTTAAATCCAAAGACATTTGGACATTGACTTGTAGTGATCCTCATCCTAGGCATTGGGTAATGGTGTTTATGCACCCCAGATGTTAGTCTGACAAAAGAAGCTAGAGCTACACAGTGACAAATCATGCTGGAGCTTCTGCGATCAGGGTGGGGATTGGTATGCCATCCTTGGTTAAGCCCAGGATTGTTCCTACAGGGGTGTAATGGGTAGCAGAGGTACATATGTGTATGGGCCTTGGGGGGGTTGGCGGTCCTTGGAGTGAAAAGCAAGCAAGGTGTTAAAGGCACCCTGAGAAACACCAGGCTCCAGAAGGACAGGGTCTGCAGATGTCCCTGGGATCTGCGCAGTTTTTCAGTAAAGCAGCTCATTGCCTCTTGTTCAGCTCAAATAGTGAAGGGGATTTCTTGTATCACAGCTGAAACAGGAGACTCTAGGTCCAGGAGGTGGTAAATCCAGGAGGTGGGGTTTGAGGTAGCACTTCTCCAAAACTGATTTGGTGGTGGTTCCCTTGTTCAAGGATTGTTTGGGGTAGGGCTCCTTTCGATATAAGACCAACTTCCCAGACCAGTGTTTGTGGACCCCCAGGGCAGTGAAAATCTGTGGTCAGGGTAACCTCATTTGGGCTTGCCTACCCCAATCCTGAGCCAGTCTGGGTTGAGAATGGGGCTAGTTTCATTAGGGGAAAGACCCACCTGTCAGGAATGATAAAAGTATTCCCTTCCCTAGTAGGGACTACTGATAAGTATTCTGGGAAAGAATCCTATTTTGAGTATCTAACCACATTTGCCAAAATAGGTCTTGGCTGTAAATTGGAATGCTTTCAAACCTTTTTCTTTCACTGTGCTCAGGCTATGAGGTCTCTCTGTTTTTCTAGGGCTTGTTCAAAGAGCCTTAAAATTGATTGATGAGGCTACTGTGAGTCTGTTCTTTTCCTGTAGAGCTTTAGGATATACGTAGGAGAGAGGCTGGTTGGTAAGAGGGGAACATTTAGAGATACTTGCAGCAGTGAAAACCACTTCATGCTTTTATTTCCTTTTTCCCTCAGTTCTGCAGGAGTACCTGGAGGAGAAGGGTGGTGTGTTCTTTCCTCTCTGCAGCATAAACTGTAATGAACCAAATCTTTCTTGTTGCAACAAACAGCTATGGAGCTGCTCCTTAATGTTTTTCACAGATCGCTTAATGTCGAAGAGAGCAACTGTGGTAGGAAAGGGGTCACCCCCTGCCCGCATCAGGTGTTTCTGTTCAGCCCAGTGAATCACCCCGAGTCCGTGGGACTGTGCCTGTAGCTGTGGGGCGGGGTAAGGTTTGCACCATGCAGTCAGGACTTGGGAGTATGGGCGTGCTTTTAGCAGGCAAAATTCACTATTCCTGCTCTTTGGACAAGGTGTCGATTCATCTGCCAGCAGGTTGTATGACAAGGCTTTCTGAAGGAAATGCAACTATGTTTTCTGTTCTTTATAACAGTTCATTTTGTAAAAGCAACCCATAAATATATGGGAAATTATAAAGAATAAATAGTAAAAAGAGAGGCTGTTGGTCACAGCGACGGTACAGTTAAATATGATGGCGACAGTGATTTTCAAATAGTTTTTGAAGTTTTTACCACAAAATCATTATGTTTAATTCATATGAATTGCTATTATTGAAGTGAAATAATATCTAAAACTTTAAAACTCATGTATGATTGACTGTCTTTCTTTAAAAAAAAGGGGATGTCCTAAATACTTCAGAATTTTTCCGTGTCTACTTGCTTTTTATTCAACGCTCCCCCATCTTCGATTGTTTCTTGTACATAGATACTGTGAAAATGGGTAACTTAAAAGTAGATAAACAGATAATGCGAATAGGTAAGAAACAAAGCTGTCCAGATAATTAGGTATATCTTAGACTCTTTGTCAGTCTAAATATGTTGTTCACTCCTGACGGCTCTTCCGGCTGCACGTTTACATACCCTGTCAGCTGATTGCTATTCCAGAACACCTGAAAATCTTCAGATGTTTCCATAGTCAATGGGAAAATAAAGTCCTGCTGGGCCCCAGATGCAGAAAAGAGAGCATATGACCTCCTAAGCACCCTCCCTGCCCAAAACTATGATCCTGTGATTTCACTAGTGTATCCTCCTCCAGACCAGTTTCCTCTCTGAAAGCCACCCTTCTCCCTGGAGCAGCTGAGGGTGCAGCATGTTCTCAGCTGTGAAAGCCGTCTCTCGGCAGTCAGTGTGTTTCCACAGCAAGTATATCGAAAACCTTAAAATGTAAAGCGCACGCTTCCAGTTTGTCTCCAGTAGCCGTTTTATGGGAGGACAGTCGTTCTCCTTAAAAATACTCTGGGATTGTTCACAGACAGGTATTACTTTCACCTCTTTCCCCACTGCCCCGAGCAGCGAGCTCCTGGCAGAGGTGGCTGTCACGCATGCCGTGCTACGGTACACACAGCTGATAAATCAGCATCATCTGCACTGCCAGTTGCCCTTCGTAAGTGATACACAGTGTGTTGTTACCCGCTGTTACACTACAAAAGGAGTTTGATCTTACCTGTGCACTAATATTTTATCAAGAGAATTTGATATCAGGTTTGGGGTGCCTCTGTAGCCTGGGAGGTTCAGCAGAGCGGTCAGTGTCTGGAGGTATTGAAAACACATTGGATACTATTTTTAAAAGTACAGATAGAGAAGTGGAGTTCATATTGCTGGAAATAATTTAATGTCCCAATTTTCTCTGCTGCTGCAGGCTGGGATGGGAAAGGTGATGGCCACTGTCAGAGGAGGAGGGCACCTCTGTGTTACGGAGCTGCGGCATCCTCGTCTCGGTGGCTCTGGTATGGTTTAGATGCACTCACAGCTTGCCTGGAATTAGTGTTGGGGACGTTTGTTGCCCTGAAATTTAGTGTTCCTTCAATCTTAGGAAAAAAAAAAGTTCCATGAATAAGTTATTGCAAAACCAGGTTGACCCATTCAAGCATGCAGATGTTTTATTTAAATATTCCTCAAATGTCTATTTATTCAGCATAATGCATGTATTATGCTGCCTTCTGAAATACGATATATGACTGTCAAACAAAATTGTCAAAACAACAACCTCGGTTTCTTTGTATGATACACAGAAATAATTACATTTCATGTACAGTACAGATGCATTTTACACAGTCATCAACAGTCATTCACTACCAAAACAGCATTTAAATCACCTAAAACACCAAAAGAATGTGTATTTCCCAAATTCAGAATAAATTAATGATTTTGCATGTGACATGGAAATAGGAGACAGGACTGGAATTCTGCAAAATCATACTAAATTATTCCTTAAGCTGCAATTTAAAAATGAAAGTACAAGTTGCTTCAGGCATGTAACTGTTATGCAAGTGTATTGCTGTAGTGCGTTCTTTTTAGTCCATATGAAAAGGAGAATAAAGAGATTTTAAAAGACGCATGACCTGATGGAGTCTGTAGGTTTTCTGGGTTGTATGTAGTCTGTCCCAAAGTGGGCTTAGTAACTGCCTTTTTGCATTATTTACCCGATACAACTAGTCAAGAAGTACCATGTGGCATAAAGAAGTAGTTGTTGCAGGTTGCTAATATCAAGGCAGTTTTTATATCAACAACTGTTTGCCAAAAGGTGGGGACCAAGCCATTTTTTGTATGAGTAACCTTGGGTAGATGCAAGTAAAAACTCTGGAGCCATTCTGCCTCTCCTTTAAACCCCATTAAAACTTACGTAACCCACCACCTTCAGCAGATCTACTGCAATTTTCCAAGACGGTGAAAGAGAGGAGAGCAGCGTCAGGCAATCGACCTCAGCAGAGTTCTTCAGAAGGAGCACTCCTCTGGGTCAGAGGACAGTCTGTGCTTCTGTCCCGTGCTAAGGTTTGAAAGAAACGTAGACGCTCAGTTTACAATGAGCAAGTTATTCTGATTTGCAGAAAAAGTGGAAAGTTAATTGCAAATTAACCAAGCTTCCGAATGAGTAAATGATAACAGAGTAATGCATGACATTACGTACTTCTTTTAACTGCAATTTAATTCTAATGTGTGATATTGTTGTATTTTGGTGTATATACTGTAGCATGATAGTCCATCATCTACTCTTCAATCTCTGTCGACAGGTAGAGAGAAAGACCAGTATTGGTGTGCAGTAAAAAGTGTATCATCAGCAAGTTTCAGTTTTTAGTGGGTGTTTTCTCTTAATGTAAATTTTCAGGTCAGTAGAATGCTAGCAAATACTGTACTGAAACATACACTACTCAAACTATTCAATAACTGTGTTAATCATTTATTGTAATGGCATCTAATGCACTGAGCCTTTTGATTTATATGCATATTTTATTTTGCAGACATGCAATTTTTTCTGATCCAGTGTTTTTGATGTATATATGTATGTATTGATATGCACATATTCCATGTATATTTGATGTATATCATGTATGGTATGTGTATATAGGAAGCATTATGATACATCTCCTAATGCACTCATGAAGAAAAATGACACTTTTTTATCAGAAAGCTTTCTGGTAATGTCGATGTCTTAAAAATGAAGCCAAAAAGCCTTAACAAGTAGAGCCTTCATATTAGCTTTTAGGCCTGCCCATGTGGGTGAATTCCAACTGAAAGAAATTATATTTTTGTAGCTTTGGGACCCAGTCCATTATTCTATCAGTGTTCTTAGGTAATTAAATATCTTCACACAATATAGATTCTCAAACAAATTTTAGGATGCAATTTTACAGATAATTACAAAAAGAATTTAGCCATCTTTTTTACTGAATATCTTTTGGTGTCTTCCAGCGTAGCCAATACTTTGGATGCTGCAGAATGTCAACAAGGAAGGTTTGGAGATAAGTGTTAGCTGATCCCAGAAACACCTTTTTTGTAATTTTAATTCAAATAGGATTGATCCTGCAAGAGTACACTGGGACGAGAGGTTTGTTCTGGAAATACAGAAGTGGACAAGATGTCTAGGGAAGAAAGGACTGTGTTGATTCATCAGTAGCCTTGAAATCCCAAATAGTACGGTAATGTTGGAGTGGACAACAAACTGTCATAGAAATAGAGGACAAAAAGAACAATGACTGAATAGCGCATTCGTGGTGCACAGTTTGGCTGTAAGATTATTTAAATGTTTGCCATTAGAAGTTTATAGTGTAGATGAAGTTGTGTAAAATACCTTAAAAAAAAGAAATCCTGATTCCTGATACAACAGGTGTACAATGACTTATTGCAGTTGTAACAGTACCTAGGAAGCAAGATAAAACAATAGTAAATATTGAACTAACTGAACACCTTTAGTTCACTAATGAGTGTCTGAATAAGAAATACTGCATTTTTCAAAGGGAGTTATTTGTACAACTACCATGGAACATTAACAATCAGCTTGTTGTAAGTGCACGGAAATGCCCCTTTCTACAGTAATATTTTATCATGCCTAATCTGAAAAACAACAAAAGTAAACTGAGATCACAGGTCCAAATATTTTCAGCATGCATTATGGTTGTAGTTCTTTCAGTCAGTACAAACATATTTCATATGAGCATTTTTTTCTTTCATTTTTTGATAGTTTCTCAACAAGTTTGTGGTTTATTAACAGGAAAAAAAAGAGACACGTTATCAAAATGTTTCTCGTTTTGCATTCAGCAGGAACACAGGTTTGTTGCTATTTTTTGTTTTGCGTTTTTTTTTTTTCTAAAAAGAGCTCTCATGATAAGAAGAAGCATCAATGGGGACATTTCATTGTGCTCATGTAGTAAGTCAGGATGGTCACAGAAGATTCCACCGTGCGTCAGTTTGGACAAGAAACTCCTTCTGGTTCACACTCTAGGACACCGAAACCCACAAAGTGTTTTGTTTCTCCCGAACCTCTCGGTCTGCGGCCACTGGTGCACACATCAAGGGGCATGGTCTTTGTCAGCTCTCTCATTCCTTGCGACTCATTTCTCACTGCTTGAGCTCAGCTTGCAAGTGGTCTTTATGCTAATTTAGAAATAATTCCTTGTTTTATAAAGCAGATACTCTGACAATGTTTCCTCCCGAATACTCAGGAGACTCTGGCCTATCATCTCCTTCGGGTGTGGTGACTGGAGGTGTTGGGATGCTAATTATTGCTGTGGTGACGTAAGGCTGCTCACAGTTTAGTTTAACGCACTCTTCCACTTTGGCATTTAAGCTGGAACGGCTGGAGGAAGAAACAAAAATCCATGAAGAAAGAAAGTCTACGTTACTGCAAACCTCTTGTGTGCCCGATTCCACTCCCTCAGCCGGCTGTCTCCATCCTGCCCTGTTAGAGACCTCAGAGGTGCAAAGCGGCACCACCCCACCACCCTGCACTCCTGGCAGGAGGTGGTCCATGGCTATGTCCATGGACAGGCCCCCTTTCTCCCTTCCTTCCCACCATTTCAGCACTTCTAAAAGTTTCTGGGCTCGTGACCTAAGTGTTTCTGAGCAGGGGAAGCGTTTGAGCTGCTCTCTGGGGACCTAACTTCACTTAGCCAAATGACTTGCTATGCAGGAAAGTGGAAACGGAGGGGTAGTCCCAGTCTCCTACCGATTCTTCCATGCCGTGCTTATTTAAGAACATTTTGTGTATTATGTATCCTCAAGAGTAAGACACAGTGATATATGCACTAATAGAAGTTAATGTGTTCATGGAGTTGCTGCAGTACCTCAGCATCATAAGAAACTTGTAAAACTCGGACCATTTTGAGGTGAGACTGGCATTTTGCACTTGCGTTTTCAGCTTGTTTTTTTAGCACGAAGCTGGTGCTTTGTGTTTTTACATACTCTGTGACTGGAAGTACGGTGCAGGAAAGTCCTCTAGCAGAGAAAGGATGGATCCAGGAAGAATATTTCCTGGAAAGCTAAGACAGATTGGAGCTTTGTGCTGGCCAGGAGGTCTCATTGCACAACAGCTGAAAAACTTCAGTAGCTACAAGCTGCTGGATTGTTCATGGAAGTGAAATCCAAACCTAGTAACTGTACAAGGCAAGCTACTCAAAATGTAATTTAACAAGACAATCCCTATAGCAACTAGTGCTGAAAACACTTCTTTTTAAAATGGCGGTATGTTTCAGTTCAATAGAAAACACTTCTGAGTCTCCTGAGACCTTTGCTGTGTTTTCAGAGGTGGTGTTTGGATAAACCTGAAAGCCAAATGGTTTACTTGTGAGAGTACAGAGATGTTCAGTAAATTACAGACTCTTAAACTGCACTTTCCTCACTTTTGTAAGAACTCCTCAAACTAGGAAATACATTTTTCTTATCCATTTCATGGTTTTTTTTAATTTAGAAGAGTCTTTCTTATGACTATTACACTTAGGACTCTGAGAATTAGTTTTATTTCGCTCCTCTGTGGAAATGTGAGGACGTCTCATTTGTCCTATGCTTCTGAACCAAACCAGTAGAAACAGCAGGGACAGACCTTTCTCTTCCCACTTGCTCGTCTCGTATATCTGAATTGCAGATTTTTCTATGCTAAATTTGTCTTGTTATGTGTTCATCCATGGCATATAATATTTGGTGTTCCGTTTAATTTGGGGTCCCTGGATGCTATTTGCTGCAAGTAGTACACAGTAGTTTGTAGGGAGGGCATGAGAGGGCAGAAGTGGATGTAGAGAGACTATTCTATTATCTTGGATTAAGCTTGGAGCAAACTAAGTGCAGGATGTTTCGGTACTAGTGTCCATTTTTGGATGACTGACTTTCATCCTTAGCTTCACAGCCTACCTGCAGAGGCCACAACGCCTCTACATCTCTTCTCTAATGAAGAAAGGGGCTTCAGCTCTCCGTGTGCTGATGCATGGGAAGTACCTGTTAGACAGAGGCGTCCTCTCCACACATCTGATCTGGATGGTGCTGAGCTCTTGTACGCTGCCTGGGCGGCTGCCAGTGATGGTGGTGTTTGGGATGCGGTAAGTCTTTTTATGTCTTCGTGAGCAGCAAGTGCTGGTAATGCCTTGTTGAGACGAGAGAGAGGGGCTGTGGCTGGCGGGTCTATTGACTGTGGAAACCTCCATACAGCTCTCTTCATAGACTTGCTCATCCACAAACTCGTGATTCTAGCCCAGAGGAATCCAACAAAGGGACAAAGCACACACAGAAAGATAATCAAAGTGAACATATTAATCATGATTGTTTAAAGGCTTAAATTGACACAACTGAATAAACTGGGAAAGTTAGACAGCTTATTCTTGATTATGGTGTTTAGCCCATATTAGCCTGGGCTGAATACCAATACAAATGTAAATGCTGGAACAAAACGTGCACAGCTCTAAATAGGAAAAAGTTAATCCAAATTATTTTGTAAATAGCACATGATTGTAATGTAGTTTGCATTATAAATATCTGTATAATCTATGAAGTGCCACAAAATAGGGGATTATGTTTATTAATAAAAATGCAAGTGGTGCTTATGTAAATGCTCTAAATGTAATTTGGAAATAAGTAAGATTTATTGTATTGAACTATAATAAAATAAAAATCATAAATATTTTCCAGATGAGTTTATAAATCTTCCTGTTGAATTACATGTTAGAAATCAGCATCCGAAACAGTGTGTTTCGATGCATGCATCTATGTAAAAGAAAAAGATTCAATTAAATAGAAGTTAGAGGAGATGAGACAGTTATTTGAAAGCATCCCAAAAGTTCCTAATTACTGTAGATGGATGTATGGAAAGCAGTTTAGAAGACTGAGCATTTAGTTAAATGAAGTAGTCTTTATTCACGCAATCTTTGCTTAATCCTGGCATAGACAGTAGTCTTATAGGGTTGTCATAGAGCTGAACCCAAATTCAAGCAAATGGCTGGTTTACGTTGACTCAGTAGGTGATTAGGGAGCATTTCACACATAGCCGTGATTTCCACATTATCTTTGTGTGTGAAAGAGTGTGAAATAGTGATTTTGCTTATGGAGGGGGGGAAGGAATTTTTACAGTCATTTTGAAGTAGCAGCCCAAACTGAACAGAGATTAAGATATGTTCATGTGCAGTTTGAGAAAGTCTCTTTTTTTTAAAAAAAATACCTTCCAGTTACTGCTGGAATCAGTCTGCATATCCTGAGAATGGTTTAGGGAGCATTTCCTGGGTTGTTTTATGCTCTACTCAGTCTTGTTCACTTAAAGTTGTTAGCCTGCTTTGTCTTTGTGTATTAGAATGAGAAACAATTTTTTGTCCCCTAAAGAACGATGTGCTAATGGGAAGGATGCTGATGTTTTCCAGGAGAATTACAGTACAGTGCTAATATAAAACAAGTGAGCAAAGTAAATAGAGTAACAACTATAGCCAAGTGTTTGTGACAAATGGAAGTACCTTTATAGGCATATTATTCTTATTTCCATTTCTTCCATTCTTCTTCATTCACACATAAGTTTGTGTGGAAATGAGTGATGTTGAAGAATGCAATTTCAAGTGATATGGAAAGAACGAACTTGCTTGAAAATTGACTTCTATAAGGCGTATGTCAGTCACAATCAAGATTTTGAATGTGATCACACAGGGGACATAAAATTTAGAGAGAAAAATTACCTAATTGCCATCTTTAGATTACGTTCAGTGGCTTGCAGTATGTTTGCCAAGAACTCTGCTAGTTTTCCAATTAAAAGTAATTTTGTGCTTCCTAAAACTTTTATGGAGCAACCGACTCAATTCAATTCAACTGAATTCAATTTGTAGGGTCCATTAAAGAGGGTTATTGAGTGAACTTTTAATATAGACTGGAAACATTTTGAAACAATATAATGGCTCAAGTTAATATATTTGATTAAACTTATTAATTAACTGTTCTTAAATCAGCTAAAATTAGCCTGTAAAATATAACTTTCAGTACAATTATTTTCATTATTAATGTAATTTTCACAGAATTCCATAACATTGCCCACACTGCGTTTTTTAGAGTGGAAGAGATCTTATCCTATTGACTTTAACGTGCCAGAAAAGAGAAAATATGCCTTTGCTTAGTATCATCTGGACTGATGCTTATACCAGATGATATTTCAAAGGATGAGGTGAGGCTAAGAAGGCACCCCACTCTTGCTGTTATACCATGAACCAGCAACTTGCCAGATTCCACAAGCTGAGGGCCCAAAATGTCAAGTTCCCACTAAAATTTTAGGAATGCATGATCTGACCAGGCAGTTGCAGAACACAACTTGGAATCCCTGCATACATTTTTGTGTTCATGTGTCATATGAACATCAGTGGCAGTAGCAGGACCCAACAAACAAGGAAAAAAGAAAGTAGATTCTATGCAAATTTAGGAAACAAGATAATAACTTGCTTTATAGACTTACTCTTTGTTTAAAAAAAGAAAAAAAGAATATGATTACATATTCCACCATTATGATTAGAGGAAATGTGAAACTTTGGGAGCCAAATCCAACTCCCACCAAATGAATAGAAATTTTTTTCCATGATTTCTATGAGAGTTTGACAAGACCTGTGGCTATTAATAGGGTTTTTAAATACATTTGTAATGTTCAACTGTGGAACAATTTTTAAGGCAGGTCGCTATTACCAGGTTCTAGTACAAAATGTCTCAAAAATATTCCAAAAGGACCTGGCCTGAATCTTGGCAAAGAAACCACATTATACTCTGAATAGGAAGCAAGACATTTTGTCCTGCAGCACATTATATAAAAATGAATACTCCAAAAGTAAGAATGGACACTACTTAAGCACCTGTGGGGTGACATATTACTATCTAAGTGATGTAACAACTGGGCCATTCTATTTACAAAGAACTGCTGTCAAAAGGAGAACATTAAATTATACGTATACATACATCATATTTTAATTTAGTATGTCTGTTGTGGGAAAACTTTTTAATCTCTTTTCTTTTGAGAAAGAGCAGAAAGCCTTTCACATTGATCTCCATCAAGTATAGCAGAAGCATTACTGGGTCTTTTAATGAAAATCTAAAACTAGACTATAAAGATAAGACAAAATAGCATAAAGTTCCTCTATGTATACAAAACTTAAAGAGAAATCATATAATTTTTTACACGCAACTGGAACTTATAAAACTAGATGTAAATTTGTAAATAGTAGTTTAATGGATGTTGTCCAACTTACCTACAATATAAGGTAAATTCTACATGACAATATAGCCCCCACAAAAATGTAAAAATACAAGGAGATAATTTTAGCGTGCCCTATGTAAAATTCCCAAATCTACAAAGATTAAATTCAATATAACCAATATTTATGTTCTTAGTTTCCTTAGGAAATTATAAAAGAGGAAACGATGTAAATTTAGGGATGATTAGGGTTATTGCTGTGATGTTATCTGTCCAGAAATACACTATTAGTAAACATGGCACTTAGTTATTACTGAATCATAACTCATAATCTAAACTGTAGTTTACTATCCTTTATGGCGGTATAATTATTCAGGTATTGACCAATGAAAAATATAGAGAGCACATAATAAGTAGTCCTTTTGATTTATAGGGAGTTTCAAATCTAGATGAGTGTATTTGGGCTGTTATGAATTACATCAGTGATTTCTACAGGGATCTTGGTGTTTAAACTGAAGCCAAAAGACTTTGAAGCTTTGCACCTGCATCTGGATTAAGCACTTGAAGTTTCAAAATAAGATGCTTGGGGATCCTTTTTACAGTCACTTCAGTGACAATTGCGTTCACGTCAAAGGAAACACTCAGCAGCTCTCCCTGTACAAAAGCCCAACATTTGCTCAGGCAAAAACTTGCTTTGACTGCCCCGGGTATTGGATGTGTAAGGATTACAAATTGTGTTATATGAACTGTATTGCAGAAAAGTGCAAATGATAACATTATGGAGTGTATGAAAACCATACTGAAGATCACATATACAGCTTGGCTATACCAGTGTTGTCTCACTAATGCCAATATCTTTCACCCTAGATGAGGCTCTCACCCAGGATCTCTCTGTTATTTATATGCAGTGGGTATAACACCTTAAAAGAAGATAAAATGGCTTTTCTTCCCAGTTAACTGCGTTCATATAAAGGCTTATTAATTAGAAGAAATACTGAAAACGTTCAAAACTAGGCTGGTGTTGGACTTCACAGGAAAACACAGTTCTCTTTTCTTACCGTGGTTTTTTCCAGGCAGTGAAGCAGGTGGTGGTGCTGCGTTTCAAAGGAAGAGCCAGATTTGCTGACAAAGGCCTGTTCTTCTTCAGTGGAGGACTGTTAATACATAGAACTCTGTATTATTCTCATTTGTGAACAAGAGGGCTCTTATCCAAATATTTGATCAGAACTAATCTGGATTGTACACGGTAGCATAACTGCAATGCTTCATCTACACAGTACAACCCAAATAATTTTGGACCTGGGTTCTCTTTTGCTTGTTTGTTTTTTAATCAAAACATTTTCTTTCCTTCCCTTGCACCTCCTTTTAAATGTTTCCATCTTAGGTCTTTTATGGATAGATGGAATAGTACAATTTACAAGTGCAATCAACATGTAAGCTTTGAATGTTGAATCAATGCATACTTAAAATTATCATAAATTTAAGTGACAGTAAAGTTTTTTTTCCTGGGAATGTGCCTCATTTGAAGGAAATTAAACATAGTTGTCCTCCTGGGATCATTTCATAGCACTAAAGAATTTGTGGTATTGCTGCTTACACAAAAATTCATGTCAGTGATCCCAATCTGCTGAGTTTGGAAAGCATATAGCAGATGTTACTGACACAGAATGAAGAATTAAGTTGAAAGCATCCACTGTTTATTAATTGCTTTCATCATTATTCACTAGAAAGCAGAAAACTAAATAGGGGAGGAAGTGGGATAATAAGAAAGATTACAATTCAACTTTGGGATATTTGAAATCTGCATGGCAATTAAGCTATTTGGTGTCTTTTTAGTTCAAAGATTTGAGTTCTTCCAAGCAGGAGAGGAAGCGAGGGCTCTGACTGCTCGTCTTTTGTGCTAGACCGGACGGACAGACAGCCCCTTCCTCCTCTTCTGGCTATAGGTTAAAGCGTTCCGCTTTTTAACACATATTGAACAGAAAGAGCATAGAGGAATGAAAGCCTTCCTGTATCCCTCAGGGAATTGCCAAAATGCCAGAAAATGGCAGGGATTAAAAAATACTGTGTCTTCAGTCTTTCTCAGCTGGCTACAGCGCCGAGCAGCCAGGGGTCTGTCTGGTTTTGTCATCCATGTTCTACTTGTCTAAAGCCAAATGAGATAAATCCAACCTACCTCCTAAGAGGCAAACACTCTACTTTGTTAATGAGGCCTTCTACGGGATCTGACTCTAAAAAGTGGGTTACATTTGAATCCAGCATTTCTATCTGGCCATTTCCCTCACCTTTTAATACCCTGTCATTGACTCTCATAAGCTTCCTTTAACAATAGTAATTGTCCAATTTATCCTTCCTTAATCTACCTCTAAAGATAACATTGCCTAAAGACCCAAGTTGACTTGCTCTGGTGATAAATAGAATAAGCTACTGCTGGGCTGTCATTAAGCTGTTTCTCTGGAGGTGGAGGATATAAAAACATTACCTGCTGCAGCTGGTTACTCAGTAAGCCATTTCGTTTGCTCTGCATGTAGGCATTAGCACTCCCACTCTTTGCTGCACGAATTCGAGCAAGTCTGGCTTTCTGTGTAAATAGACAAAAGGAAGAGTGTCACTTGTACTAATATCCATTATTCTGTTTATCTAAAACTGCTAACTGGAATCAGCTGCTTATGAATACCAGTATCATAACCACTGAAAGGCTGCATTGCATCTGTCCTCCAGGTGGAGCAAATCATAAGTGCCTTCCTATTTAAAATGCAAATGACAGAAGTTTTTATTTGTTTGCATGCATCAGCTAATAAGAACAATGATTTTGGAGAAGGAATTAGACGGATCAGCATGTAAGTGCCTCCTTTTTTGCATTGCTGCAACTGTGCTACTCCTTACGCCTTGTGGACCAGGAACATGGGCATCCATCTCAGCTGCTCCTGCAGTGAAAATCTCTTTAAAGGGGAAGAAATGGTTCAGAAAAACATCATATTGCAACTGCCGTGTGCTGGTTTCTCAGAGCCTTCTGGGTTTTTAGAGTAGCAGAATGTGACAGTGTTTTTTATGCTGTCTCCCAGCTAAGTTCCTGAATGCTTGCCAGGCCTTTTAAAAGCCTTTTTACCTCTTCAGGTCCGTTGGTATAATCAGACTTAGTATTTGTCATCATTGGTCATAATCTGTCCATAACCTGATTTTTCAGAGACCACAGGCATCAAATTGCTGGGAGAAATTTGAGATTTCTCAGGTGCGCTTCATTGCTTGTGAAGGTGACTTTCATTCCAGAGTAGAAGATGGCTCTCATCCCAGAGTAGAAGGTGGCTCATGAGTGACGGACACTTTACATCCACTGACTTTTGTACAACACTTAAAAGCCAACATTAGGGGAAAGCGTGAAGAAAAGATGCTCTTAACCAATAATACGGAAAACAGAAGCTTTTATGGGATTTCTGGGATGTCATCCTGGTTCCGTAATTTTTGTGGCTAGTTACATGTGTAAGAGGGGTTCTGGTTTTATCTTCATGAATTGGTTTCTGATTCTGAAAGTCAAATGCTGAGCAGCATCTGGAGTTGAATTGCTGCTGAAGCACAGAAGGAGACACAGTGAAGAACTTGAAAACCTGACTTTGATATATTAACAGGGATTTTCATATCTGATAATTACTCAGTTGATATTTTCAGAAAATAGAAGCAGCATTCCCCCCCCCAATTTCTGTGACATTAAATGTCAGCATGAAATGATTGAGAATCCCTGAACACTTATAGAGGGAAGCAGGCTGGTCACTGCAGCTGCCAGATCTCTCTGGCATGATTAATAATTAACTGACTATGAGGAATGACTCAACATCATGCTTCCTTGTGCTCACAGCCTCAAACTCACAGATCTTCTCAACAGTGAGCCAAGAAATTCATGACAGCTAACAGCAAACATGGCTGGAATCTGGCTTATGTTATATGTCATGTATTTATTATCTTTTAATTCTTCTGAAAGAAAATAAGATAATGCTGTGCATGTGTGCATCACTGAGTCAAAAAGCTCACATGAGAGGCTGCTGCCTGATTTTGTGATATATTGGCCATTTTAGAACAACACATTGGTTTGTCACCTTTCTCGGTGCACACAGCCTTTCCAGCCATGCAGTTAATGCACCTTATTCTAGTGGTAAGCAGTGAAGAGCCTGGATCTTCTGCACAGGTGAATTCCTACCTTCCCATTCCTCCTGTTAGCACTGAAAGGACACCTGCAGCCCCACACTCCGTCGCCCTGGCTGGGTCCCCAGAGGCTGAACTGGGAGTAAATGTCCACTCAGGGCTCTTTCACTGAGCACCGTAGCTGACCAGCCCCTGGCAGCCCGGCATGCCGCAGCGAGCCACCTGAGAGGGTAACGCACTGGGCTGGCCTGGGGTCCCCAGGATCCAACTGGTGGGGGATACGGTTAACAGCTCTGACCCTCCACCCTCCAGGCTCACATGGGTTCCTTGGTGGCACATCCAGAGCCAACCATGTGGTTAGGGCTGAGTCCTCAGGGATGGCAATTAAAAATCCCCTTGGGCGGACAGAAAATATGTTATTTTCAAGGTGGAGCTCTCCAGATGCAACACCAGCGTGACGGGCTGAAGGCTGGGGGAAGAGCTTTACCCGCACCACATAATACTCATGGGTTGGGACATTTGCACTGGCTTGTGTTCATAAATATATTAAAGGTCTCTCTTAACACTACTGTTTAGCCTTAGGAGCTCGAGAAGCTTTAAAGATGCCTTTGCAGGGTGCAACATGGAGTCCCATAAATAAGTTATTTCAGTCACAAATTTTTTAGCTGTGGTACTTTTCAGTGTGCTTTTTATACAGGGAAATTCATTAGATTTAATGAACAAACATTTTACATACGTTAGTTATGATTTTCCTTTTAGCCTGCATATTCTTTTTCTCTTTCAGTGATTGAAATAATAATTATGGTGCAGCACCATTTAATAAAGAAATATACAAAATATAAGAGTTCATCAGACTATCTTTGATATATCAATGTGCTACAACACATACAATATGATGGTTGTACTTTCCATGTGAAGATTTCAAATTGCTTTGCAAATATGAATTTATTGTGTGTTAGAAAGCTTTTGTGAGGTGGAAAGTAATAGCTTACATTTTTCTAACTGAGGCTCATTCAGATGGCCTGAATTTATATCATTTACCAAAGAGAAGACAATAAATCTATTACCAAGACAGGAACCAGATATTGTGGCTTCCATGCTTATACTTCAGCTTACAGAAAATACACCTGAAACTGGAGGTGTTTACAAATCTGTTAAAGTGATAAGATTTCTTTTCAGTGCTTCTGCCTGATTTATATCAGAGCCTGTAGCCTGAGTCTTCTAGTGACTCCTCACATTTCCTATCAAGGAATCATTAAAGGCTCATGTCAGCCACAGGATTTTAAGAGCTGTGTCCTGGGGATTGAATTCCCATGAAGGACACCAAAATGATGTGATGACATGAGGAAAACTGTGATTACAGAAGAACTGCATTTTCCTTTACTTCGTGAACTGCATTTTCTGCCATGTACAACAGAAAGGGAGTGATAACTGCCCCTTTCAACCAGTGCAAAGCCCTTCCTAACTCTCCCGTTTCATGGAATATCTAGCAAAAAAAGAAAGGATTAAGTTCTCCTGCAGTAGATTATCTTCTTTGCTGTGAGGTTTTCCCTGTTAGCCATTGAATGCGAAACTTTGATTTTGGTAATTTTTACGTTGTCTAGGACAAAACCAATGCAGCTGAAATACAGGTCTTTTACTTACTCTGGTGAAATTCCACCATAATCATCTAATCTGAAACTTCCTAAAGAAATCAATTATCAGCTCTAATTATTACAGCATCTCTTGTATTTGCACTGAATTTCTCTTTTGAATGCATCGCCTTTTATTTTCTAGCTTCAAATTTTACAGCTGAGGTGGATCCTTGTCTATGGCTGAATTTATAGAAACCTTAGAAAGGGAATTCACTGTTATTCAACAACAGCTAGCTCTGTCACTTTTAGAAATATAAACATTTATTTTCACAAGGTTTTAAATAGTGCTAAATGTAGCACTGTGGGGTATTTACAACATCCAGCTTTTAACACTCAAGATGCCCTCAGCTGTCTGGCTGTGTTAAGAGAGAGATTTTATCAGGAACGCTTTAGGGCAGGGCTTACTGTGATACTGGGAATCATTTTTGTCAAGAACCTCTCTTCAATTTGCTGTGCAAGAAGCCTAGGTACCCTAGGTAATTTAGTGCTTAGATGGCTCCTGTTGTCTCTCTTCTGCTGCTCTCCAGACTACGTAACTGTCTTACTATCAAAACTCAAAAATTACTAATTACTTGCCTTATGGTTATTATTTTTTAATGATCTTGTACAATTAAAAGATAAGCATTCCTTCACAGTAATTCTGTGTGTACTGGTTTTGGTTGGGATAGAGTTAAATTTCTTCACAGTAGCTGGTATGGGGCTGTGTTTTGGATTTGTGATGAAAACAGTGTTGATAACACAGGGATGTTTTAGTTACTGCTGAGCAGTGCTTACACAGTGTCAAGGCCTTTTCTGCTCCTCAGACTGTCCCACCGAGCAGGCTGGGGGTGCACACGAAGTTGTGGGGCACACAGCCAGGGCAGCTGACCCCAGCTGACCCCCACATTACATCACGCTCAGCAATAAAACTGGATGGGGGTGTAGGTTGGCAGGGGCTGCCTTTGCTCTGGGACAGGCTGGGCATCAGTTGGTTGGTGGTGAGCAATTGTTTTCTTTTGCATCACTTTTTTTTCTTGTGTTTGTTTTTTCCCCCCTCTCTCTCTGTTGTCCCCCTCGCCCTCATTAAAAAACCATTAAACTGTCTTTATGCCCACCCATGAGTTTTTGCACTTTTACCCTTCTGATTCTCCGCCCTCATCCTGCTGGGGAGGAGTAAGTGAGCGGCTGGGTGGTGCTTAGCTGCCTACTGGGATTAAATCACAACACTGTGGCTCCTAGAGCAATGGCCAAAATTGTCCAAAAATCAGTCACATTGTTGTTTACATCATTTTTTATTTAGCCTTTCATAAATGCATCCTATACATTTGTTTCCAAGTGAAAAATCAAGCCCACATTTCATGCTCTGATTTTCTAATTTTCAGTAATTGCAAATAATTGACTTCAGATTAGCTGACAATAATTTATAAGATGTCAGCATGCAGTAGAAAAGAAAATGCTGTTTACTTTGTACATTAATGGAAATGGAATTAAATAAGGTTCATATATTTGTTGAGTCGTGCCTTGCTTTCACAATCTATTCAAATTATTGTTCAGTAAACACAAGTTTTACACGCTTTTGTGCTAAATTAAAAAATCTTGGGTAAGTTATTCTGTTAGTTATGTCTCTGCAACCCCACTGAGACTAATACCCTATCTATCTTGTTTAAAGAAGTCATAATGGCGAGCAGGGTTCCCTACTGCAAATGCTTGGCTCTAGACTGCCAGGTGCTGTTAAACAGTTGTTGTTGCAATTTATCCTAGAGCTATTTATATTTATCTAGTAACTAATTATTCATAACTTGACAGACAAATACATCATGTACAATCAATAAATAATAAATCCAAGCCAATCTTCAGGATATATTTTGGTATGTGAAGGTAGAAGACCATACTTAACATGAAAGATTCAGGTTGAATTTTATGTATTAAGTCAGGTTTTGGAGCTGATGATAGTTGTTTGGGTATTCTGTTGAGGCACCATGCAAAGTCACTCTAGGGGGAAAGTGCTTGGGCAACTAAAATTAAGGCTCCTTCAGTTATCAGTTAATGAACAATAATGTGCAGATGGACCCGCACTTAGGACTCTCTGGCTAAGAGGATACAAGGCTCTTGCCTTCAAAAGATGCAGAAAAATAGATGTATGGAAAACAGGGAAGGCATCTAGCAAGGAACAGTTCATTCAGGGTAAGAAGGACATTTTCATCATAAGACCTGCTGCAGTACGTTGGGATGGACCAGACACTTGTTCCAAGAGGGTAGCTATGCCTCTTCCTTTCCTTTCCATGTGCTGGCAGTCATCCCAGTGAATCTGACACTGTGTGGGTCTAGCCGTATCTTAACCCTTGATACCTATCAAATACGGAATAGGAAATTGTATCCAAGCTTACCTAAACCTTTCTTTTTCCTCTCCTGTCCTTTCCTTTCCTTTTTCCTTTCCACTCCTTTCCTTTCCTTTATACACGGACCAGTCACAACACATCTGTCATTAACTTTGCCACCTGAAGGCACTGATGGGCAACCAAAATAACTTGGCCTCTTGAAGTTGTCTCTAGCTGAGAAAAGCTCCACAAATAGAATTCTTCAAAACTGTCTCAGTTGTGATAGATCTGCTTGAGGAAAAGGCATAGTAAGACTAGAGGGCATAAGTAGTTCTGCCCTGAATTCTAATATCCATTTTGGAATATTTATTTATTTATTTTCAGGATAGGTGAGATCCTTGGACCTTATTATCTGATAGAAGAAAATGTTCTGATAAGCACAGATGATTTTTCTTTTTTTTTTTTTACCTCTTTTTTTTTTGTTTTGTTTACATTGACATCTCTTTTACAACACTGTATTTACATGGTTGGAAGCAGGAGCTTCCTTTAAAATGCATTCAAATAGAGACAGTATATAAATTTCTCTCTTCCATCTTCTCCTGATGATTAATGTGCAGCATCTTTTTTCCAAAAAGAAACAAATGCAATTGTCTAATCTTTAATGACTGTGCAGAACTCAGTAAATGCATATGCTGATGGTCACATGGCTCTTGAACAAACCTAATGTAAGTGACAAAATTTTTCTGCTGAAAATTGCCAGTGCTCCTGGGACTGGATTTCAGCTCTTCAATGGAGAACTTTCTCTTGAGTTTCCTTACAGCCCAAATGTTTTGCCATTTCTGAAGACTACCTTGATTAAACTTCTGTATGAGATATTGATAAAGTAAGTTGCACAATTCAGATATCCAGCTCTCTCAATCAGATGGAAGGTGTTGTAGCCAGCAGGAGGTAGCCTGCAGGGGTTCTTGCTGTGCTCCATGAAACAGAACCTTCTTTCAAGCTTATGTTCTTCAGCCTTAGAGAATAGAAATCAGGTTGGTGCCCAGGGAAACGTTTATTTTAGAGAACTGTGTAAAACTTCTGTCGTATTGAATGAAGAAGGAATTTCAAACTTCAGTAATGTGACCTTTTTGCTTGAATATTCTTATACAATGCAGTAGAACTCTCCTGTGAAATGCAAGGCTATAATTCATAGCTAAATATTGCTAAATATGGACTATACAGTACCCAAGAAGTGCTTTTTGTTGATTTTTTCAGTCCATCAGAGCAATATTCAGTTCAACATCTCAGTCATTTTAGATTGACAGAGATTAGCTTTGCAATAGGAGATATCAATGAAACACTCATCCAGTGCTAAGTTAATCAGACCTCAACGCCATTTTCTCCAAAGCAAGAAGGGCATAAACACGGTCAGAGGAAATCTCTCATCCTTACTGTTGGCATTGTTCTGGGGAGCAGAGGAAAAGACACTTGGCAGGATTGCCATTCATCACTTCATATTCCTGTTTGAAACATACAATGAGCTCATTGTTTTGCAAGGAGAAAAAGTCAGTTATTAACTCAAGCAGTATCTATTCAGGAAGAGATTATGGGGAATATCAGCCAGTCTGCTAATCTAATTTTTGCAAGGTATTTTCTAGCGTCCATCTCTTTTTCACTGGCAAGTGTAAAACAGGCATAGAAAATCCTGTTTCATGACATGCAGTAGGAGACAGTTTCTATCTGAAGCAAGGCTGGTTGTGTCTGCAGTTATTATGAAAACTCAGAACAGGCACATTGATTGCTGGGATCAAGCAGATCTGTTATCCATGACTGGTGCAATGCTTGGAGGCACAGTAATGAAGCAGTGTGTTCTGGCTGATACATGCTGTTCTTTGTCTGCTGCCATTACGCAAACAGAAGTGGAAAAGTTCTCAACAAAAACAACGTAGTGTAGAAGTGATGTGCTCTCTGCACGTTCCAGCTGTGGGAGTGGGGAATGCACCGCTGGAACTAGCACATGGGACAAAACAGCATGAAAAAGGGTGGGTGTAATTAGTACATAGGTAAGGTATGATATTGGGATCACTGAAGCAGTATATATTTGAAATCAAGTTTCTAGAAAGATGTGATATTTCTGCGGTACACCTGGTTTCTTTTATGGCCGTTTTCCTCACCTGACAGCGTTATTCCAAGATGTCCCCTTAAATGGTAAAATATCTTAGCCTGGGCCTATGACTGACTTTCTTGGCCATGTATCTCTGTTACTCCTGATTTTAAGATATTCTGGGAATGGTATCACTGTGTACATTTATTTCATTTCCATGAAGAGATCAGTGAAAATGGTGACCTTTCTGGTCAAAGGCCAGAAAGCAATACACAGACATTTTGTATCTCTAAATCTGGTGCTGTTGACTATATGAGGCAGATGCAGCCTGTGGCAGCCTGTGTTCCCTCGTTTGTGTACTTAATCACCATCCACAGCCTGCCTGTGTGCCTCTGCGGGCAGCGATCCTGCTCTCCCTGGACCACTGGAGGCTCAGAACTTCTGAAGAGAGGCCATGGGACCACAAAAAGCCCAGGTGGCGACACCTCGGCCTTGGCAAGGTCTGTGTTGCATAAGGAGCCTTCCGACTGCCACCAGCAGAGGAGCAGAAGGTAATGCATCTCAGCTTCCTTATCAGGGCTTCAGGTGCCAAAGGAGGCTATCTGAACTGCTTAGCATTATGGGGCTGGGCAAAGTGGATTTGGACTAGTAGTTTGGCAGTGACGTGGAAATGAAGGTGACTGCCCAGGCTTGGCTGCATCTCTCCTGGTAAATAGTTCTTCCTGGCTCCTGACCTTGCCCATATGGGTCAGGGATGGAAACTGTTTTCTTGTAGGGCTGGTCGATATTTTAGTGAGAAACTCGGCAAATCAAGGAAGCTGGAAAAACAGACTTTTGCTTTTGGCTTTTCCTGATTAAGCTCTTTTTCTGAAGCTTTTAAAGCAAATTAGAGCTGAGGAGACAAGTTCCCCAATAATCAGAGTCCCCAGAGACTGAACCTGAGAATTAAACACCTGGATTAGTGAAGCAGGCTGTTAGGATAGACATTAGAAATCATTATTAGTGGGGTTTTTTTTGTTTGGTTGTTTTTTTCCTCAGAAGACTCTGGTGGAAAGAAAGTCTGCCTGAAAAACACAGAATAATCTTCAGTGGGTGGGACCACAGCTATTGCCTGAAAATACTAGATCTAGACTAACAAGTAGGATGAATTACCACAATAATAGATCTGTAAATTTTGACAGAAAAGATAAATGAACCTTTATTTTTTTCACTAAAAATAACACAGTATTTGCATCTGGGACGTGGGCTAGGCATGTAGCACATACATATAGTAGTTCTCTTGCTAAGAACCCAAACTCACTTTGAGGATGCACAACATATAAAAAGTCATACTTTATTTATTGCTCAACAACAAAAGGGCCAAAAACTAGGAGCTCACCTTTTGTGCCCTGCGCTTGTCTGCTCGTTGATTCTGGTGGTAGATACGGCTGAAGTTGGAGACAATTACAGGAACTGGCAGAGCGATGACTAAGACCCCACTCAGGGAGCATATTGAACCAAAAATCTTGCCAGCTATTGTCTTCGGCACCATGTCACCGTATCTGGGTTAAAGAAAACAAAACGTTTAGTAAAGATAAAATCTCTTCTAAGTATTGAATTTCAAGATGAATTAATTGCACAATATATTTTACTTCTCTTGCATATAATAATTGCTGAATATAAATAATACTTTATACACATATGCATACATATACAGCTTGCTCAGTGTTATGCACACATAATTTTAATTTCAAGCTAATGTAGGGTGTCCTGTGTATCAAACTGTGGGCATCTATGTTTTACCTGCTCTAGTCTTCCCAGGCTGCCGCTATTGCAATGGAGAGAGAGTGACCTTGCTAAGGAAAAAAAAATCAGTGTTGAAATTAAGTCCTTACCCTGTTTGCTTGTTGGAAGAACTCGTCACTTTCTATTGGCAGGATCCTAGGGAGACCACTTGGTAAGTTAGATGCCAAGCTGACTAATCTGTTGTCTCACTAAGTTGCCACAGTACTTTCATTTAGGAGGGTAGCGCATTTTTGGAACGGGTTGCCCAGGAGATCATGGACTTTCTATCTTTGGAGATTTTCAACACTTGGCTAGACAAAAATATGGCTGACCTAAGCTATTGTTGTTGATAGGCTGCCTTTGAGTGGGAGGCTGGACTAGCTGACCTCCAGAGGTCCCTTTTATGGTCTAGCCAAAAGCAAACATGAAAAACTCAAGCCATGAGCAAGCAACCAAACAAATTCTAACTGCAAATCCTGGCAGTGATCAGAATTACTAGGGCTACCACCTTTCTTTATGATGCTGGATATTGTTTTGTCCAGCAAGTAAGAACATAGTGCTGCTGAAGTACGTAGAGGCACTCCAGTGACAGCTTATTAAGAGATATCAGCCCTTTGCGCTCTGTAGACTGCCATATTCTATAGACAAGTATGTAATTACATACTACAGAGTTTAATAAAGAGATAAATTACCTTCTATTACCATTCTCTTTTTAACTTTACTGGATTTTTAGTTATTATTAAACACTGATTGTAGCATGTGAGTTTAGTGTGCTTGTGAGCACAGAGATAGCACATTCCCTATTGCAAAGAATTTATAAACTGTTAACACAAGAAAAGGTAAGAAATAGAACTGCAGGAGGGGCAGTGTTTGGAAAATGCTATCTGGAAAACAAAACCTGTCTGTTCAGCAGGAACTGGAAAAATAATAGAGAAGATGGGGGTGAGTCTTCAAGTCACATGGTCCAAATTGTGCACCTAATCATGAGAAGGAGGAGATAAAGGGATGAGGATATCAGATGATGGAGAATCTATATGAGATTAGAGAACACCTTGTAGCAATGAGAGCTCAGCATATGTCAAAAGGAGATTATGTATCACCTTGTAGGTGAAGATGAATGGTTTGCATTTTGTAAGATAAGAGGAATGTTTTTAACGTAAATATTCAAAGAAATTTTCATCCAGGCATAAATAATACAGGTGACCAAGTCTTAGACTATTGACAAAGATTGTGTTGTGTAAAATAAATGTTTAGTTGCTTTACAAAGCAAGCCCGAGTGTAAAATATTCGCAGGAAAAAATACATTAATACATTAATATTTCTACCCCCCCCACCTGCTCAGAATTTGAATGCTTTTAGTTTCTGATTTTGTGACATGCAGGATTGGATAAAAAGACATAATGTAATAGAATCCGTCTTCTAAATTATTAATATAGCTGTTCTTAATTACAAGATGTATAAAACTGGAAAAATACTAGAAAGAGAGTCATGCTTTCCTTCACTTCAACTTTTGCACCTCACAACATAGGCATTTTTGGTGCTTATCTTCCTAAAGCCAGAGCTGACTATCAGCTGTCAGGATTGATGCGTGCCCAGCTGTTCTGTTCTTTGGGCAGGGAAGTGGATAAACAAGCTTTCAATGTCCCTTTGACAAATGGGATCCCCGACACCTAAGTAACCCCAGTTTTTTTTCAGGCAGAGTGGTGAGGTGAGTGGTGGGCATGGGCCGGGGTGGTGAGCTTAGGAGAGAAGTCCCAGGATCAAATCACTGATAATCATTCCTTGTTTACAGTATTTGTTACTGTTTTACTTCATCCTTTTAGATATGATCCAAGTATTTTCTCAGATTGAATCAAAGTGTATCAACAGAAAATTACTTAAAAGGCAATATATATTTACACATACCTGACACAACCAGATCTTGAAATGCAAAATTCACTGTACTGCTGGACAGATCTCTCAAATTAGATTCCTAAACCGATATTTAGATGCCTATCACTTGAAATGCTAAACTGCTGAACCTTCATAAGCTCACATTGTCACCGATGGCTGCTGTGGACAGAAGGCATTTCTGGCTCTAATTAATTTGGCTTGAAGTTGCTCAGGGATATAGTTCACCCTGTTGATAATGTGACACTGTAATTATGTGAATCAAGTGCAGCCTGATGCTTTACGAGTGGTGACAGGAAATGTTACCTGATTCATCCCTAACATTTCAGTATTTATCTGTGGACCTACCTACTGATATAAGAAGGTGCCTTTTTACAGTATTTCTGTGTAACGGAGCGAAATAAAAAAATTAGGATTGTTTGATACATGAAGGTATTTTGCAGTGTTTTTCTTACCTTCTGGGCAAAATGACAGGTAGATGGATATACTGCTTATATTAAAATAACTTGCTTTTGATTTTTTTTCTATTTCAGCTTGAATAAGTTGTAGTATGGTGAATAAGTTGTAGTACGGTGACATTTTCCAAATGTAATGTTGTTTGTCCATTGTTTAGTGCTAATAATATCTTTCACATCATTAATAACTCTTACATAATTAGTTTTTCTCCTGTTGGTAAACACTGTGTTGGAGATGTTTAAATAAAATTACAGTCAGAAAAAATGATTTCGAAGACATTAGCCTTCCTGCACAGGGTGAGAAACATATTTGCTCACTTTTGTGACAAAATGGAGTTTTCACTACATTTACCCTGGTTAGCCTTTCTCTCCTTTGGGACAGTGACACAGATTTTAGTCTAGTGTAGGCATGACCAGAATTGTTAGTGAAGTTCCTCCTGCTGGATTAAACATTACCTTTAGTTATACCTCATGTATCACTGAATACCACCAATGGAAGTGGATGACATAAAATGAAGGGAAAATTTCTTCCTTTACCCCACCTGCAATTGCTTTATTCCTTGGAAAGTCTAAACTAAAAAAGAACATCTCTCCATTTTCAGATGGCAGGGTAACTTTGTGGTGCTTGTATTTCAAAGTGGAAAAATTATACTTGATCTCTAAAATTCTAAATTCTGCAGAAAATCTGATTTCTTCAGTCATGGAGACACAACAAATACGGAATCTTATTAAGCAATTTTCACAGAGTCACTTTTCAAAAGGGAACTATTTCAAGGTTTTATCTAGTGCAACCCTGCTTGTCTCACTTCTTTTCAGACTGTAGCTGCAAACATATTCTCCTTCATGTGCCTTTTTTCCTAGTTGCAGTGTTTTCATAGCTTTGTATATAGTCTGTTCCATATATGTCTATTATTGTGGCCAAAGCTCAAGTCAGTGTTTGGGCATTTATGATTTGTACTGACAATCTCATTTTGTAACATCAAAACTGCCATCCCAATATTGTATGCTCTGGATGAGTGAAGAAAAAGAGATGTCGTACTGATCCCTGTTATCAATCAGGTGCATTCTACTTCATTAGCCAAAAAGGGAAGGGAAAAGGCTATGACAGACTAGATGTGTCAATCAAGTTTTATCAAATCACAAGGCAGAAACTACATGATCAAACTAATGCCTAGGTTTCACTAGACATAGTCCAGACAGGTCAGACATGGGCTATTGCTTGCAGTCCATGGGTATCTGTTCACTAAATGACATCGTACAGGGGTGGATGGATTTAAAGACATGTGTGTTTGTCTCGGTTGCTTGTATTCAACAGGTGACAGACCACTTTTACATATTTGACTCCTTACTGCAAGGGAAGACAGGAAGCCAGTGGATTCCTTTATTTTGCAAATACTGGATCTTTCAGGGTACTGATCTGAGTAACATGGGCATGATTTCTTAGTGCTTTGCATGACAGATTTGGGGGCATGAAATGCAGCTTGAAACAGACAGAAAAGGCTGAGCTATTGTAGGAGCTTGGGAAGCATGAATGTATTTGGGTTTACAAATGCCCAATCTGTAACCTAAGCATTGCCACGTCAGACCTTACCCATGGACATCCACCTGCCAAAGCAATTCTGCTTTTCTAACTGATAAGTGAAATATATCTGATATTGCATGCCCAGAATTCAAGAAATCTGACAACAGAGGCTGTATTTGTGGCATCATTGGCTATTTATCTTATTCCTGAATCTAGTGAAGACTGTTTTTTGATGGCTCTAAGATGGAATATTTCATCAGTCAAAGGTCTGCATTATAATTGAAATGAGTCATGCTTTTTGACCATTTTTCCTTGATGTGAGCAGAGGAGGTCTTTTCTTTAATAATCTTAACAAATGAAAGGGATAATGCTGCTTATTTAATCTCTGTTTGTTTATTTGAACACAGGAATAATTTTTTTTAAGCAAAAAATAAGTGCAATTTGGAGGATAAGATAAGTAATCACAGAAAATGTAATTTAGCAATATTTTTGTGTGTGTTTGACAGATCAGAAATTCGTATTTGGAATAGCTTATTTTGGATAGAAATGTCACCCCCTCCAGATGACCTCTACAGCAAAACTCTGAAACTATAGGACATATATAATAGGAATAAATCCAGGATGTGCATTTTTACAAAGATCAAATAGTTTAGGCTGATACTGACAGAAACAGTTAAGGAAAAAACCTGTCAGTATTAAAAAAACCTCGCTGCAATAACGTTTACTGACACTAGAGGGCATAAACGCCATTAAAAATAAATGCAAATGCGAAAACGTTTTTAAATGCGTGTTACAAATACATGTGCCCTCTCCCACCTCTTTCGAATTCATTTACATTCTTTAAAAAATATTACATTGCTTGAGGTCTGTTGTCTGCTCCCATCTTATTTGCTGAAAAGGAAAGTTAGTAACATTTTTGTTTTCAAACATGTAAAACGTGTCAGAAAATAATGGAGTTGTAAAACTCCACTGGAGTGATAAACGGAGTGGTGCCCTGCCTTTCCTGGACAAGGTCTATCCTCCCATCCTCCAGCTGCTTGCTTGCTCTGGGCAGGCTTGGTGCTTCACCCACCTGGGTGGGTTGATGCATCTGCCCTCTTGCTTCCCAGGTCGCCTGATGGCCATTGCCTGGTCTCCAGGAGCCAAGGCAGAGCCCCAGAAGCTGCTCTGGTGAGACTCTAAGAGAAGGTTATACAGCTGCTCATGCTTCCATGCGTTTAGGCAGCCAGCCATGCAATCAGGCATGCGCTTAGGTGCCCACAGAGGGGAGAAGGCAATAAAAGCAATTCCTAGCCCCTCTGACACTAACAGTAATCATGATGAATCTGCAGCCTTGCCTAGGTCTTAAAATAGCCTAATGATTTTGGAAAAGTAATTTCTGATAATCCAAAATATTGCTGAACATTACATAGATTATTCTAAATTTTATTCCAGCCTAGGGAGGTTCTGCATGGAATTGCAAATAATCTTCCTGGCTCCTTTTACTTTTGCGAAGGGCTGTCTGTTGCAATAGCCCTTTCTTCTGCTCAGTAGGGATGGACGTGGTCCCCTCTGGGGTCCACAAATCTTCCTCCAAGAGCTGGCCAGAATGATCGTTCATGAATGATGAAAACCACGTTTACTTCTCAAGAGTGGCAGTGCTCCCTGGGCTTTCCAGCCTGCAGTGCAAGAGAGTCAAGCTATTGCCCCTGCCCCTGGCTGAGTCTGCAGTTCCTGAAATACAAAATTTTAATAAAATTCAGGGATTTATTTTTTTTTTTGGACTTTCATCCAAGAAGCTTAAAAAGATTTGTAAAGGTGGGCTTTAGTATTTAGGGGTCAAAAAAAGGACTTTTGCATGGAAAAGTTAAAAGGCTTGCCCAAGGAAACACTCCTGGCTTCTTGCAGTCAAGACAGATATCCAGATAACCAAATTCCTTCTGGTTTCATTTACCATAAAATATTAAATCCAAAAATATCTTTTTTTGTCATCTCTCCCTCACTCCATAGGAAAAGCTAATATCCTAACTGTTCCTGAGCTGGTGCAAAGCATCGCAGAAGTATGACATCTGGTTCATGTTGGATGGGGGCTATTTAAACTACCAGAGCTGCGGCTCAGCTGACTCCTAACAGCTGCGTTAGTGTCACACAGACATACTGCTAAGGTGGCATTTTGTTTTGCTTTTTCCCAGATTCCAGAGGCAAAAATGAGCATGTTTGTTTTTAGGAAAAAGAGAATATTTCTGAATGGATCAGACACTTTTCATGACTAAGAAAAGAAACATAGCAGAAAAACTATTCTTGATGCAAAAATTGCAAGCTGCCTTTCGTAGTGTTACCTAAATCACGGTGCCTCTCACAATGCACTGGCCATCATCCAGACTCATAGGTGAAAATGGGCCTTTTTTAGCGTTTGTGGGCAAAGGGAGCTTTGCACAACCTTGCAAGCGCAGGTGCCCTCAGCCTGTGTGGCCCCTGCCAGCGCCCGAGCCCTCTCCTGCTGAAAGGTGACACTGAGACCGTGACAATCGCTGCTGAGGATCTCTGCACAGCAAGGGAGGCATTGGCTTGTACTTCAAAACCCTCTTTTGGCTTTTGTTTCTAATGATGTAACATCACTGCCCATTACGGAGTACCTCAGAATTGAGGCTACCAGCACCAGCTTCTGTGATGGAGGTGATTACCTGGTGAGAGATCTGTGCATTTGGTGGGGTTTTATGCTTCGTACAGTGGATGGAGGACAGTACGTCAGCAACAAAATTCACCAGCTGGACTGCTACACGCTCCAGAAAGGAGGAGTGGCTGGTTAAGCCCTGCCTTTGTGCTATCACGGACATGTGAATTAACCGATCTCAATTAATTCCCTTCGCAATAAGGCTAGCTCTAGGACTCAGCAGATATCCTGCAAGGGAGCAAATATCAGTTAACCACTTTAACTTCGAGACCAGTTAAAAAAAGATCATTGGTGAAGAATAGAAACTATCCATTTTGCAAGTAGAGAAAGAAGTGCTACGCATAAAGCAATATTATAGAGATGTCAAATTATATCTGACAATTGCAAAATGGTGTCCTTGTCTAAGGAGGGTGCTGTAAATTGTTATAAAGCTGTTCCCTAGAGCTTCCAAGCTGCTTGGTGACTAAATGCTGGCAAGTTGACACTAATTAATCATTTATTTCAACATTACATCCAACAACAGATAATTTAAATTGCTACTGGTAATAAGTTTAAGCGGAATTTCAAAATAAGCATTTCAACTGTATTGCCTTAAGGATTCAACCTGTACATTTACAATTTCAAAAGTATCTAAGTTGCTGCTTAGGAGCTAATTCTATTTTTAAAACACCACTGTATGTGAGTGTGAAATGATCCAGGGCTAGATTTGGAAAAATGAGACAGACGTAAGTAAAAATATCTTCATTTCCTAAAATCATCTTTAGTCCTAAGAATACTATATCTAATTAATATAGAATGAATTTATTACTTTGTTGTATTACTTCAGAATTTAAAGTCTTTAAGACACCATGGTGATAAGCATGAGAATGAATGCTTGGCTGGGTAATTATTTGTAAGATGGTATAAATGATTGAAGGAAGAAAATACTTTTCCTCTGTCGCTCAGATACTTTGCATTTTCTGGGGCCTGATGTAGATATTCCCTTCTTTTCATTCTATTTTATGTGGAGCCAACAGTGGCTCAAAAAAAAAAAAAAAAAAAAAATTTGATTTTTACTCCTGCAATTCTGACTTACTAAAATAAAATGTTCCAAGGTCTTTCCTCCTAAAAATCTATGACGTATATTACTTATTTAGTCAGGACCTAAATTTTTCAACAGTTCTTTTGTCAGTGCATGTGCTCACACACAAGCACATATATAGGATAAACTCACCAGATCTTTCAAGGCTTAGAAATGAACAAAAGAATACCAGTAATAGGTCAGAACAAAGCTTCACCCAGCCTAGTATTCAGTCTCCAAAGAGTAACCTGAAGCAAACAAACATATAGGGAAAAAGAGTAGGCTAAATACACATGATAATATCCTTGAATGCTCTTCCACTTACATCCTCCAACCACTTACAAATAACTCAAGAAGTACCAGAACAGTAATTTCTTTGTAGTTAGTGATCCTTAGTGGATTGCACTTCTATGGGCTTTATTTTGTCCCCTTAAATCAGTGCACATTTTTGGCATTCACAACACTGTTTTGCAGTCCCTTGGTCAGTGTCCTTTTGACTGTTCTGGCTGTGGTTCCTTGTTTCATATGATGCCCCCAACCAGGTCCTTGTATTCAAAAAAGCAGCTGGTGGGTGATCTCTAGCCACCTTCCTCTTGCTACTTGTGTTTTCATACCTACTTACCTTATGTCTTTTCTAGCCTGACAGGTCCTACTTAGGTCATACAGAATCTACTCCCTAAATTTGATCATAACTTTTGCCCTTTTCTGAATCTTCTCCAATACTTTTATACTATTTACAAGAAAACAAGACCAGAACTGCACACAGTTTTCAAAGAAGAGGTATGGACAAGTTCACAATAGCTTATTTTTCTGGTGCCAACTTGGACAGTGAGCCATTACTATTCACAATGTTAATACGTGATTTCTCACCCTTGTTATTTCTCTGTCCAAATCTTTATTGGTGGGAGCTGGTAAAATTTGCCTTATTTCCTAGATCTCTGCTGCTGACAGAGGAAAAGGAGCTGTTAGTCTTCCAGCACAGCATGAGGGTTTTGATGACTGTCATGATATAATCCTTACAAAATAATTGTTGAAATGGCATAGCTCACCCAGCACCTGTGCTAGCCAGAGAAAGAAAACGCACTCCTAGATTTGTACCAACATTTAGGTTAAAAGAAATGCATCTTCGTTTGTCCTGTGAATATGAATTTTTAGGTTTTTTTTTTCTTTTTTTCCTTTGTTCTTTCAGAAAATCGTTTCTTGGGAGAACTAGACTAAAAAGCAGTACAAAGTTAAGAGACAGTGTTTTACATATCATGGAGAAATGGAGAAATAGGAACCAGGATGAACGTACACCAATCCCAAATGCTCAGCATTTTAAATAAATTGATACAAATACAATAGAGTAAAAAGAATGTCCAGCAGTTCCTGCTTGAGACATTAACTGGAAGCAACATGAACATCAGGATATAAAAAGCCCCATCTTCAAAAGTACCACCATCTCTAGCCACTCTTCACATTAAAGGTTAGGAGTGAAAGATGGGCAATGCCTTCAAGTGAGGGTCTGGCCGTAGTACCTAGTAAAGACTGAATAAAGAACCCATAGTACAGGTAGTAAATGAGAGCAATGTGAGATTTATTAACTGTGCCAAGGTTGGCTGTAAAGAGAGTCCAGCTGCAGGCTCCTTTGATTCCCAGCAGGATGGACTAGGGTTTGACACGTCCTTCCTGGGAAAAGATCCCAAAGGCAGCTGCTAAATATCACCCATCTCCCCCACCTGGCCTTTGTTCATGGATGCTCTCGGTTCCCTCAGACACCTCAGGAGCACGTGGAAGATGACAAACCCACACATTTCTGCATTCTTCTAGGAACACACTGTTTAGTAAAACTTTTCAGCATCGTGACTAAAATTAGGATTGAGCTGTGAAGCACAGATTTTGGTGCAGATTCAAATGCATCTTGCTGAAGCCCAGGTGTATGCTTTGATGTGCCACCTTGCTTCAGTGGAGGGGAGGGGGGAATTTTCCTATTAGCGGTGTGATTAGGTACATTCTGGGTCCAGTGATCATCCCAGAAATATTGCAGAAAATTTTATGTAATTACTTTCTCCTACAGATTTTCTTTTAGTTGCAATACTTGTGCTAAATAGCAGCAAAGTCAAAACAAAGCATTGATCTGCCAATCCATTCCTAAATTTCTCTTGAGTATATATTAGCCATCAGGTCAAGCTACTCCAAATATAAATCACATTAACACTAGAAAAGAACTGTGGAATTTTGCAAGGACAGCCGTGCCTTTTTTGTGACAGCTACTGGGCACAGCACTGAGATCAGTGAGTTGATTTCGCTTGGGAATCAAATCCAGCTGCTCCCATGTTCAAGTAAAACTGACTGACAGAGGTTTTAGCCACTGCTGGCGTAATGCTGTTCAGCACTCTAATGGGCAGATCAAGATCTGGGGATGATTCCCAGCAAATTAGGAACTCCTTTGTTCTGCTTTTTTTCAGCTAAGTACTAAGCAAAGTACCCAATGTGCAGTACAGATTTGTCTTTGCCCTTTGGCACACCTTCCAACTTAAAAACAGTCTGGTTTTTATTCCATGTATTTAATCCCATTAGACAACACCGGAGTTTAATATGTTAAAATACTGATAGTAAAAATATTTCAAAAGTGTTCTTGAAATAATAAACAGAATTATTTCCTTCTCTTTAAAAATAATCAGAACTCCCCATCCTCCCAACTTTCTCTTTATTACTTGTTTTGCTTCAAATATTTTCACCTCATTTGAAAGTAGGCTGTTGTGTCACATTCAGCACTGGCCAGTTAGGCCAAGCTAATTTTTTGCTTGCCAACACAACCACCGATGGGCCGGTATTATTTTTACATTCCTTCAGGCAAAGCTGAAAACCACAAAATAGCTTATGTCAGTGTGACACTGCTAGTGGCCTAACTCTCTATGGATCTCTGCCAAATATTGAATACTTCAGTTAATTTTTCTCTAATGCTAACTCTAAATCTGTTAGACCAAGAGTAAAAACTACTCTAGTATATTTTTATATGCACACACGCAGAGATATATGTATTTTATATATATACACACACACTTAGATAGGACTAAGAACTTTCCCTTTAAGGTAATAATAATTCCTTTGAACACTAGAAGATTTATCACAGTCCAGGATCTTAGTGTTCCTTTCTAGCTAGTAGTCAAGAGAGTAATTTTTCTGAGAACATCTACTGTTATTTTGCCTCCAAAATTCAGCTCTTTCCTCTTTCATGACATTTTTCGTGCCTTTCTATTTAGAATATATTTGAGAAAACACATCAGTGGAAGTTACTAGCTGCAACAGACTATTTACTATTTTTTACCTTGGTCTAATTGTCTTTTTTGCTCTTTTCCAATTTTCAGGGATTTCTGAGCTTTCTCAGATAAGTCCAGAGAAAATGAAACAATTCGCATACTTCAAGTCTAGCAAAACAAAAGCCTCTTCTGAGTTCACTCAAGGCTCCTCACAACTCAGCTTTCCATCAGTGCTAAATCACCCCAAACCTTGAAAGAAGGAGGGGATGCTATAGCATTCAATCCTCTTAAAGTTTCCTGGCAGAGTAATTCGTTTCAGCAGAGCATAGTTATATCCCCTTTCTTGCGAAGAAACCAAAAGCCTGTGTGAGCTGCTCTGCCCATGGGCAGCTTAACCCTCACCCTCCCAGCTGCAAGGCACTGCCTCTGCAGGCTGTGAAAGCTTGGCATTACATAGTTTATATACTTTAAATAGGCAAATTTGCAATTATTATGCATGAGAAGTATTGGATCAATGGTCAGGAGACTAAAGTCCTCTCTTCATCAGATTGTGCAGTGTGGACTTTGAAAGGCTTTGGGTCTTGACATGACTTTGGATACCTTTGGATATGGAAAGGTAGCAGCATGTTACAGAGTAGAAATGGCTTTGCCTGCCTCTGCCAGTTTTGACAGTGCATTTTGTAATGTGACCTCTTGTGTGCTAGTAATTGGACTCAAGCCACCAATGAATCTCTAAACATTAGCGAACTGCAATGACATGGTAATGACTTTCTGTCACTACTACCCCATTCCTATTTGAATTCATGTCCCACAACCGAAAGGTTCTGTATCTCACTACCAATCCTCTCAGTCATTCAGGCATAATGTTTCATAATGCTGACAACTACCATTCTTTTCACAGGTAGTAAAGACATAAATTTTCCATGTGTTTTCTTCTTTTTTAAATATGCCTCCCTCTCTGTTGCATACAACATTCAAAAACTTTGTGCCAGAGCCCTTTCAAAATCTAACATCTTCGAGATCACTGATAATGCTTGAATTTTCTCATGGATCTCTCAGAAATGGAGCTTCTGGGCCAATACACATCCTTTCCATCACATTTTGAAATGCAAACTCTGTAAAGTTTCAGTGTTCATTAAAAAGTCTGCAGCTTTGTGGAAAATTTGCCAGAACCCCGATGGTAAAAGCAAGGATTTTGGAAGGCTGTGAGAGACTTCTCTGCCCAGAGAGATATGAGTATAGATACTCCACGTGTGTACTCAAGAAATCATGCTATAGGGAATGCTGGAAAGGGATTTTTCTCTATCTCATCCTGTGCAGCCTGTGTTTCATAAAATGCTTAAAGCAAGCCAAGCCTGAAATTTGGTACTGTTTTAAGTGAACAATCAAACCACAGCTACAAGAAGTCTTGTAATTTTTCTAACTCATTAATTTTCATTTTCGAATTACGACATAGAGAAAATACTTTACCCACCAACAATGAGTAAAGCTTTTGGAGACTGGAGCTTTCATGGAGGGTCAAATCCCTCATGCAGAAAATCTTTTTGATCCCAGCTCTCCAACAGTTGGTTCGACTGCCCTAAATATCAAGGCTGGAATTCAGAGGTAGCACTTGTGCCTCCTTCCCTGCCCTTTGGAAGAAAAGCCTTATCCTATCATCTTCCTTCTTCAGGTTTTGAAAGACAAACACATTTCACTTAAGATGATGGCTCAGTAGGTATTCCCAGAGGATGTAGCCCTCCTTGTAACATGGATCTGGATTCTGTAAGGGAATAAGAATTCAGTCCCACAGCACTCCTTTGGCTTTTTTTCCCCACCAATTGGCTTACGCTGACCTTCCCCAGAGGGCAGACTCCGTTTTTAGGTGTCTAATTCTCCCGTCACTATTTGGCACAGCCTGTGTGCAGATCGTTATGCCTAATAATTAGATACTGCAGTGCTCAGGGTTGTGACATGAGACTTTCTGAATCATTAATATTATGCCTCTGCTGTAATTCTTTCCCCCTCCAAAGGTTGTGTGTCATGCTCAGAGAAATGCTGTGGTGTTTCAGACATCGGCATGGAAGCATTGTAAAAGTTGCCTTTTCAGTAAAGATTTCTGTGCTGCAAATAAGGGCTCCTTCTCCTGATCCACCAAGCAGCAAATTCCCCAAACCAGTGATTCCCGAACATTTTGAACCACACACCAGCTTTCTTTGACCTACTGTGAACCTTTAGAATCACACTGTTAATTGAAAAAACTATAAAAGCAATATACTGCAGATCATTTATCTTGGCCTTGCAGGCTGTGTTTTTGGACCCCCTGATGTAAACAATAACTAAGCAAGTAAAGCTCTTCCTGACCAGCACTGTGACCATAGCTGAAAGATTATTTCCTGAGCCACTCTCTCCAGCTTGACCTCAAGGTCCCCAACAGCATCAAAGAATAATCTACCAGTCTCTACCTGTCTCCACTTCAAGTATATCTATATTCGATGTATTTATCTTTCTGTTTGTCAAAATCAATCAGGAACTCTAACCAATATCTGACAACCCTCATGCTTAATTTTTCCTGTGCCATTCACTGAAAATTTTGTCCTTGGATTTTAAATTTCTGCTCAACCTTTTGGTTCAAACTGTGTTTCTTTTATCTCTACAACAACAGGCACAATTTAATGAGGACTGCCAAACCCTCTCCTTTTTATGCATTTTCAATTAGTTTTGCTTCTCACTGAGTATAAATCTCTTTTTAGAGACTTTATATAGCACGTTTTCTGTCCTTTTCTGCTGTTAGGTTTGTTGTTTTCCATGTGTTGAACACTGATTTTCTTCCTTTTCTCCTTGACTTTCNTTTCCACGTGTTGAACACTGATTTTCTTGCTTTTCTCCTTGACTTTCTTATTATAGGTACTTTCTTGTTTGTGCCCACATTATAACTGCACAGCTTTGGGGATGGAACTAGCATCCTGGGAGAAGAGGGTCAGTGCTGCAATCCTGGTGCAGATGATGCCTCAGAGCACTGCTTCTCCATGAACTGGGTTGGGGCTGCCTGACAATTGCCCCCT
>VYZW01013434.1:48674-98635 GCA_013401315.1 Balaeniceps rex
CATCTGTGCCAATAATCAGAACACAACTGAGCAGTATTTTTTCCATCTAATTTTATATTACTCCACTTTGCTTTTCCCCTCCTCACCCCAGCCTAAACATGTTCCATCTGTCTGGTAATCTCTGATCATCTCAGTCATAAGAACTACTGTCCAGTCATTCAACCTCAAATTTCAGTTTGTAGGGTCATGGCCTACAGGCTTTGGGATCCTGCCTTCATATAAATTTGTGTGTCACTATATGTGTAACATGAGGATAACCTCACAAAGAGAGTGAAGAACAAAGGGCATAAGGGAAGAGAAGAAAGAGGTGCCCAGGGACATCGTTCCTCAGGAATTATTATAGACATGTTTTTGAGAACAGCCATGCATGTGGTCCTCCCGCTCGGTGATTCAGTTCTGTGGAGATTAGGTGGGGGAACCAAGTGGGTGCATTGGTCACCTTTCCAAGAGGTTTATCAGCTTTAGCTCAATGCTGTCCTGGCACAGGCCCCAGGCCAGGGCTGGATTTCATCCCATCAGCTCAGAGGGTGGGCAGAAGAGACATGCAACCCTGTAGTTGTACCCACAATGTGTTGGCTACTTGGCACTGCTGGTATCCCACAAGGAGAGGGGCACTGCTTCTGCTCTAAGGAGAGGATGGTCTGTGACCCTTAGTGGACAATATGGGTCACATTTTAGGGTGTGGTTACTGGTGACTGGAAGACTCAGCTCATCTGCATCCATTCTGTCCTTCTGACATAGTAATTATACAACTATTAAAAATGAGCGATCAAACAAAGCCAGTCAATGTGGTTAGTTTTCCTGAAATACAGAGTTCACCGAAGTGTAGGAATGAAACTGATGCCAAATTCCTGTTTGTACAAGTGTTTGCTGTAGTAAGAGGACTAAGCTCTAAATAGCGCTGGAGAAAGACTAAAGACAATCAAAACTTCATGACAGTCCAAGTAATTGATGCATTTTAGCTTGTAGCTAAGGGATTGAGCAGATTTACTTAATCCTTAAAAAAACCCCCCACCTTAAGTAGTTTACAAACCTATATAACGTATTATTTGAAAAATAAATCAGAATGTGACGTAAAACATCAAGTATAATAAATGCTGCTGTTCTTCCAAAAATCTTTTGGACATGTCAGATGTAATTACATTGATACTTATTTTATTCTATTCCCACAAAAGGGATGAATTTGTGGAGGTCATGTACTGCATTATATCTAGCCCTTTTTACTCAGCTGAGCTGTTACACAAGAAATGCATTAGGGCTACAGGGTAGCTCTTGCCAAAGGCCCAGTGGCACCATAAAAAAAGAACACTTAGCAGTGGAGACTTCATTAAAATATTTCTCTCTTCCTTTTACAGACAAATAATTTTGCTTGCTTGGAGTAAAAATCCTGCTGTTACACAGTCATGGATACTGTTTTTGGTATCCTAGTCTCCCAAGGTCTCAGGGTAGCAGTCATGGAAGCCTAACACAATCTTTTTTGTCCTTCTTCTATGAGGAATGCCCTAAAACCCCATTCCACATCCTATCTGCAGTATCTGAGGAGGGCAAGAGCAGCTTAAGAAGAAAGAGAGGGGTATTTTCCCAGCTGAAGCCAGTGTAAAGGTAATATGTGTGCCCTTATGTGTGCTGTCTGATCTTATTAATTGAATTAGCAAGAGCAGGATTAGACCCATAATACTCTTTCAAATTGGCAGGAGGCAGATTAGGGCTAAAACTGCTGATAACAACCTGTTTTCTTCAAAAACAGTCTGCACATGAGTTTTCAGGATTTAAATGCAAAAAACATTTGTAAGCACTGTAAGAAACTACTTTTGAGTTGAAATTTACTAGGAGGGTAATTCCATAATGACCAACAATTACAAGTTTGTGTAATGAGTGTTCTTTAAGCTCTGAAGATACAGTCTCCTTTGACTTCTAATATAAAGATATGTCATTTATAAAGTAGAGTTTTGAAATCAATGTGGCAAGGAACCTAAAATAGGGCTCTTTAATGAAGACAACTTTCAAGGTAGTGAAACAAAAAGTTTTGCTGCGACAAGGCACTACACGAACACTGTAGACTAAATTCTAACCTCATTTACACCAATTAATCTCCACTGGAATTGATGGGCCAGTGCCACAGAAAAAGGGGTAGTGAATTTAAGTGTGAAAGCCAACCTCTGTCATCTGGAGTCTTTCAAATAAGATAACAAGATCCCTATTGTTGGTGATGAGGATTTATTACTGTTGCAATGCTAATATACTTACTTATAAATACTAATGTACTTATAGACAGAGAAGGCAGCAGTGCCTGTGCTCCAAAAACCTTAGCAGAGCTCATAGAGACAGGAGATGAAGCCAAAATGGAGAAAAACCTGAATAGGAGTTAAAGTACATGTTGTTGCTTATACGATTTTTGAGAACGTTGTTATGTAATGGGAATGCTCCTTTCTGTAGTAGGAATGGTGGGACACATGGTGTATGGTTGTATAGACCTTCACCTGGATTCATCTCACCTCCCTTTGGAAAGCTATCTGAGGAATCTGAATCGGAGAGCCCTCAATTCTCAATGCATAGTTGAGCCATTTCCAAAGACTTCAGGGTAACTTCTTTCTCATCATTATCTAAAAGCCTAGGTAAACTCAAGTGCTTAAATACGGAGAGCTAAAAAGCAGAAGAGATGAATCTCAGCTGAATATGTTCTCAGAAGCAATGTTCAAGAGGCTCAGAGACCAATGATGGTACTCTTTAGAAGTTCCTCAGAGTCCCTTTCCAGTTGTGAAGATCAAAAATGTTTCTTCTCAATAGATCAGTAAATATTCAGGGAAATAAACCCTGTCTTTTTCCCTGAGATGCACAGAATACTTCAGTTGTTCTTTTTTTCTCCTTATTTGACTGTGCTTACCTGCCAGTTCAGACGTACTTGAGCACGTGTAAGTGCATGTATATTGATCATCTTTGGCCAGACTTTTAGGGAGGCTAATAAATAATATATTTGCTTTTTATTAAAAAGTCTGATACTTGTGGTTGGAGTATCTAATGCCTGGTGTTAGAAATGATACTTCTGACTTTTTTTGTTTTACAGCTGAGGTTGACAGGTCATTTCTAGTCTAAAGATATTCTACTTCTTTTTTATTGCATTTTTTATTATTACTCTGCCTTAAGCAATGGAATATATACTTCAATATTTCGTGTACTTGGTCTATTAAGATACACATGCTCTTCTCCCTTCCCTTTTCATTTTATATGCTCATACATTTTTATGATACTACTCTAAAGGATTATCTGTAAATCAGATCATGCTCAAGTTTTATATTAGTATGTGCTAAATATTACAGAGAAACTGTTCAAACCTATTTAACACACCAGACTGGAAACTCTTTACTGTGAGGTATCTTATCAGGCATTTCATAGGTCTCTAATCTCCATTAGCCTGAATAAACAACCACAACCCACACAAAGCAGCTAAATCCGGGACTGGATTACTTACTGAAGCAGAAAAAATAATAATGTTTCTGCAAGTTGATGTTAGCAAAGTCAACAGAAAATTATATATGTCAGTAACGTGTTGTCCAGAGATTGAAGTACTTTCTTCTTATTCCTCTACTTGCCAAAATCATATTTAAAAGAGAATAAAACATAAAGCCCTGCTTCACTTACAAGAGCAGCCTGTATGCTCATCAGTGCTCAGGTCAAATGATTTCATCCAGCAAACAATATTTTAGTGAAAAGCCATGCCAATTCTTAAGTATTTGGAACAATTATTCCAGGCTGAAAATATTATGCAGTGGGATATCTTTCATGGTCTGAGATGCTGGTCTCTGTAGCTGCTAATCATTTTATAAAAAGGACCCAGAGTCAGCCCCTGAGAAATGAAAAAATGTGATGTGAGCTGAAAGACACCAAATGAGGCTCCTGGAGATCTTCAGTGGTTTATTGTCATATCCAGTAGAAATGCAGATGTGCTGCCCGTGTTGATGTAAGGAATGGCATAATGACTGCTGGGACCTGCAGGGTTTGCAAACCAGAACTCTCTGCAGAAGGTGAGGCTGCCAGTTGCATTGCTTTGTGTATCCCTTGGATACAGGCACACTGCTAATGCACCTTCAGTCTAGCAAATCCAGGCAGCATTTTCACCAAAAAGTTGTATAAAATACCAAACTGAAGAGAAAGAATGGGATAAGGGAGAGGACAGAGTGCTACTCCATCCTCTACCAGTGGCTTACTGTATGAAATGTGGCATGCTTCTTTAGGCCACATTCATGCTGTCCACTGTGGCATGTAAGGTAGTGGAAACAACCCACCCAACAGCACCTGAATGAGGTCTTACAACAGGCAATGTGAAGGTGGTACCAAACTCCCTCTATTTTACTCTATCAGAACTTTGGCAGAAGAGGGAATACTAAGGAAAACGAGAGCCTGCTGCTGTGTATGGCACTGAGTGTCAAAGGACAAGGAAAAGGCTAAGATACTCAATGTCTTCTTTGCCATGTTCTTTACTGGCAAAAGTGCCTTTGCAGAGAAGAGCCCTCATGTCTTGATGGGCAAGCTGAGCATGAGTCAGCAGTATGTTCTTCCTAACCACGTGTAGAGCTCCATTACAAGGAGTTTAGCCATCAGGATAAGTAAAGTTGTTATAGACCTCTATTCAGCAATTGTGAGATTGCCTCTGGTGTACTGTGTCTGATTTTGGACTTCCTCTTGCAAGGGATACATTGGTAAACTGGCAGAAGGCCATGAAGATGTCTAGGCTGTGGAGTCTCTGCCCTTGGATATATTTGGAATTTGACTGGAAGGGGCATGAGCAGTGTGACCTAACTTCAAAGTTAGCCCTGTTTTGAGCAGGCTGGACCAGACAACATCCAATGACATTTTTTCTACAATTCTATGGTTATGCAATGACCCAGCAGCTCTTAACAGCAGGTGGACTCTCAGCACTCTCTTTGGGTTACCTTGAGATATGTAGTCTGAATATAGTCCTTTGCACTTCTATTTCCCCTCCCTTTCCTCGACCTCTCTTGTACTTTGAGTTGCTGCGAGGTTTGAGGTTCCTAATCCCCAGGGAAAGACGGTTTTGTATTTATAGAGCGAACATGGAGCACCTAGCTATGCCCGCTGAGGATATTGCACAAATAATAAAAACTCTTTAAGACTGCAAAAAAGTGAAATTTTGTCCTAGAAATTCTAACCCTAACCAACCCAAGGCAAGTAACCTGCCCACTTAGCATAAATATTATATCCTCACTTTTGCTCAGTGACATTATCTATTTCCCCCTCCCCCCAAAAAATTAAGAACAGTTATTGTTTAGCAGTCAGAGACTACTGAAATACTGATTGAGCTAATAGCATTCGTGAATTGTTATCCTGTTTTTTTCTTGCTTTAGGCTAACTTTCCTAGTGAGATTCTAAAATGAAGCAGGTGATGTGACATGGTACTAAAATCATGACTTGTATTTTTAAATGAATTACTGAATTCCCCTTGATTTTATTTTTCATTTAATTGTAAGCCTTCTTCAGCTTTGCTGTAGCTCAATACATTTTTTTATAACTATATTTATTTACGTTGTGTATCATAAGGCTTTAATGTATTTTCTCTAAAGAATCTCTACACTACCGGATATTGCAAGTGTTTGCAAAAAAGTCTGTTCAAAAGTGTAGCCAGGCCTTCATTTCTGGTAAATTAGTTAGGATTTTTGCAAGGTATTAAAAGACAGCCAAGCTTGCATCTGCAGGCTACATAAGATCCAATAGGGATCTTACTAAGATCTTACTCAGGCCCAGTGTGACCTGAACACAGAAAAATTCTGCTTCTAATGCCACTTTGGGTATGGATAAAATACAGTCGTATTTATACAGCACTTGGGCCAGTCACACCCAAACTGGCTTGCCTGGAACATGTCCAGAATATCGGGAATGTGGTGGGTTAACCTTGACTGGCTGCCAGGTGCCCACCAAACTTCTCTATCACTCCTCCTCCTCAACAGGACAGAAGGAGAAATTCTAAAAAAGCTCATGGGTCAAGATAGGGCAGGGAGACTCCTGACTCTTTCACCTCCCCACCCCGAGCAGTGCAAGAGGATGGGGAATGGAGGTTGTGGTCAGTTTATAACACTTCGTCTCTGCTGCTCCTTCCTCCTCACACTCTTTCCCTGCTCCAGTGTGGGGTCCCTCCCATGGGCTGCAGTTCTTCAAGAACTGCTCTAGCATGGGTCCTTTCCATGGGGATACAGTCCTTCAGGAACAGACTGCTCCAGTGTGGGTCCCCCATAAGCCACAGCAGCTGCCAGGAGGTTGCTCCTGCGTGGGCTCTGCATGAGCTGCATCTTCCTTCAGGGCATCTCCATCTACTGCAGTGTGGGGTCCTCCATGGGCTGCAACGTGGATATCTGCTCCACTGTGGTCTTCCATGGGCTGCAGGGGGACAACCTGCTTCACCATGGTCTTCTCCAGGGGCTGCAGGGAAATTTCTGCTCCAGTGCCCCCTCCTTCTCTGACCTTGGTGTCTGCAGGGCTGTTTCTCTCACATTTTTCTCACTCTTTGCTCTCACACTTGCTGCGCAGCATTTTTTTTTTTCTGAAATGCATTATCACAGAGGCATCACCAGCATCACTGATGGGCTCAGCTTTGGGGAACAGCGGGTCTGTTTTGGAGCTGGCTGAAACTGGTTGTGTCTGACACGGGGACAGCTTCTGGCGTCTTCTCACAGAAGCCACTCCTGCAGCTCCCCCCCACCCCGTCTATCAAAATCTTGCCACGTAAACCCAACACAGGGGAACACGGTGGTGAGCCCCTGAATTGGCTCAGCTGGAACCAATGTAACCAGAACATAGCTTACCAGCATCAGGTTAATTGTCCCACCCGGACTCATGCATTTCTGCTGCACTGAGGCCTCCCATTGCCTCCCGAGAGACTGTGGACTCCTGGTCTCCACCAGCCCTAAATAGGATGTATTTCTGCATCTGAGATACCACAGCTCTGCATTACAGCAGCTGATGGCATCTATATGCTGATGCTTCTCACTGTGCTCTGTTCAGTCTTGCCCTGAACTGATATAGCTGTGAGCATTCATGGAGAGAGTTCAGATGAACAGAAAAGACCAGAAATTTGCTATAGAGGAGTGGGCTAGATTCTTTTCAGACTAATTTAGAATGACTAAAACTGTTGGCTAAATAACAGCTTGCCAAATACTTCTGAACTGCTTGTCTCCCTGTTGCTTCCATGCCCCTGAGAACAAAGCTCAGAGATCAACACCCACACGTGGGGTGGCCTTACAAACTCTGGATTTTGAAAGATGAGAAAGTCTGAAAGAACTGAAACAGATTTTTTTTCTGTCCAATTCAATTTGCACAAAAATTAGACCTGGAAGACAGGAGAACAGACAGGGCCATCTTAACTGGCTCTGAAGCCTGCCTTGACTGGATGGCAGCAAAGGTTTTCAACACCTCATCTGATGAGAACCACTCATCACAAAAAAAGGCCATTACCTGCTCAGCTCTAAATTAACTCTCACTAAATAGCATGGACGCTATAAACTCTCACCTACTGATCAGACTATCACAAATAAACCAGCAGAACTGGTGTCCAATCCTGACTATGAGCTGACATTTCCCAGTTTGGCCTCAGGTCTGGATGGGGCATAGATTTTTTTGTCCTCTGGTCCATAAACCTGCCACCTTGTTTCTTAGTTCTCTGTTCTGGCTTCCCATTCATTCTCAACAGGAGGTTTGACTAAATTTCTAAATTTCAAAACCCGCCTGCTGAGAAACTGCGTGCCCCTTGCTAACTGCTGCCTCTGATAACATTTATGGTCCTCTGAAACGATGGAACAACACCAGGCTGGTGTGTGCAGGGAACAAAGCTTGCAGAGGATAATGGACATGATCATGGCCTCTTCTGCACAAGATAAGAATATCCACATTACTCTAAAAGCTTTCAGAACAAAAGATAACACTTAGCTTATTTTCTCTCAATAATTTATTTACACATGCATGAGATGCATTTGCTCCTTATCACATAAATATGAACAAACACAAGCAAATAAACAGAAACAAGCAGTTTTATCTCTGGCCTTGGGAGGAAAAGAAGAGATATAGTTATTGTTCTTCCTATTTCACAAAACCAGAGGGATACCCAAAGTCTGTGAAAATAAGAATCATTCAGTATCAAGACAGAAGCAAAGAGAGAGAGAGAAAGGTAATATATATATAATATGAATCAGAGAGATTTCAGCTAGATTTTCAAATCCCAAAATGTGTTTGCATGTTTGCCAGAAATAAATAATTTCCTTTGATGGATAAACTGAACTAACTTGACATGAAAGCAGATATTTCTTTGAAAGAAAAACATGGACACCAAAGTGTCACTCTGACGAGAACTAGGCTCTCATGACACCCAGTCAAATGTGTAATTTGTTGATGAATAAGCTCATTTGGCAGACCTGTTTTCTTCTTTCCGATACTGTGCTTTTCTGCCCATGAGTAGACATTTCTTATTCTTTCTTGTACTCCAAACCTCAGATATGTGAAATGCTGCCCAAAATGCCCATATAGGTACTTCCATAATTTCTTTCAATAGGAATGGTTGCTTGGGAAAAATGGGATTATGAAACAATCCAGCCTCACCTTGTGACATGGAGGGTGCCAAAATTAATGCTTCACCCCTCTCCTTCTCCACTCCAAAAGCTGCTACCAGTCAGGGATCTTTAAGGCTCAGGAGGTATAAAACTGCTTACTGCTGGAGGCTGAGCAGACCCCAGGCTGGCACTGCACTGGTCCCTTTCTCTGCTGTTCCTTTCTTCTGGGCCATTCTAGTCTTCTCCATCCAGGTGCTCCCATCATCCCCTGCCTGCTCTCTATTAAAAGAAGAATGCCCTATTGTTCCTTTTTAATGAATCTTCAGATGACAAAGGTTCATTCAGCTGCCTTTGTGAGGCATCTCAATTCTGCAGAGATCCAGGTTGATACCCAGTGCTACTCCAGCCTGTGCTGGCAAGACTTGCAGCCCACCCTTGTGCGTACACATTTGAGGAACAGGGGTCACAGGCTATACAGTGTTATACAATGAGGCTGCGACTCCTTCCTCTGGCAATGGGAAATGTTGTTGGTGCTGGGATAACTCAATTATCTTCCTGCCTTTGCTGGAAACATTTTGAGAATATGAAAAAAAAAAACAGTAGGAGTTGATCTGAGATCTGATCTATGCCCCTCAACACCTTTATCTTTTTTTTTCTTTTCAGTAACTCGAGGCTGCATTTGCCTGCACTTGTTTTGTCTATGCCTGAGTGTTTTCAGTTTCATGCCTGGTTGCCTGCCTACCTGAACACCGCTGAGAGCATGTTTTTCTCTGTGAAAGGAATGCATATGTTTGCCTGCCTGCTTGAACCAGGAACTATTTCTATGGGGAAAAAGAAAAATTGCTGTTGAATTACAGGCAGGCACTTCTTTCTGAAAATTGTTCTTCTTGTAGACAACAGCTGAGGTTCACTGAGGTGAATGCAAGGATGTGTAATGTATTTTTACCTGTGCCAGCCTGTCCATTTTTTTTAGGTAAGGAGGGAGTGCAATTTCTTACATAGAGAGAAGGGATTGTTCGGCCACCCTTAGGGTTAGAAGGCATGAAATTGTGAATGGAGGATTCTGGATCCTTCCATAATCTCAGCTGCAAATTATTCCTTTTTATGCTGGATAAAATGGCGTCACCAAGAAAGGGGAGGTTATAGCTGCTTTCCATGGCTGCAGCTCCCCATGGCTGACTTTTCTCCTCAAAGGCCTTGAATGTGATCTGTGTCAAAGGTAATTTAAAGAAACTTTTTTTTAATTTGGAGTACAATGGGTTTGTGATTCTGCCATCAGAGCTGCAGCAAGAGGCATTGTGTATTCCTTTTAGCTTTGTGATATGTTTTTGTCGTGTGTGGGGATATGAAATCAAAAGTTCCAGCACGCCTTCCTAACAGCAGATACTGAACAGCACATTATTCTTCATCTGCAAAACACTGCCAAGAAAGTGGAAAACAACAGGGAGAAACAATGTAACCTATGTTACTGCAGAACTTAAATCATGGCTGAAACTAAAATCTTCTCCATCACATATGTACGTAAAATGCACTATTCTGAGTAAAGGAAATAGGCAAATCCATGGAAACAGGAGTCATATCACAATGTTTAAAAAAAAAAAATCCACTGCACAGTCTTCCTTGTAAATTCTGCAAATAATAAATGCAATACAAAATCAATACAAAATATATGGTTGGTCTTATTAAAGTCTGAAAATTTTCTGTGATTAGAGCTGTATGGTCAAGGAAAGCAAATAGAATTGAAAGTTCTCTTTTTTTTTTACTAGAAGTTCACCTAGAGGAATTGTTTTGCTCCTTTTTGTTCAGTTTTTTTTCTGGTATTATCTTCTCTTTCCCTGGTCAATGAAAACTCTGATCATTTCAATTTACTTCCAGGTTTATGCCCCGTAACTAAGCTCTTATCTGATAACAGCTGGCCTTTTCTCATCTTTGTTATCTTCTCTTTTTCCCTAATGTACTGATCTCAATACACATTCCCTAAGCCTGTTCTCTATTCCTCCCACCCTGCTTTGTGTCACTGTGGAATCAAAGGTCTGAAACGTAGATTTACACTGTGCACTGAACTTTTGCAAGTGGCCTTGGTTGGTTTTTGTTTTTTTGGAAATCAAATGTAGAACACCAACTTTGGATAAGTCTTTTGAGCAGGAGGTGGTAGGCCAAACCTTGGTGCTAACAAGGAATTTGGGCTGCCGCCTTGTGGGATTCTCCAACTGTTTTTCCTCTACCCTTATTTGTGTGTCTGCCCAAATTGTTCTGTTAACTCATTCAAAGCTGGACCTTTACTCCATTCTGCTAGGAGAATGTCTGAAATTTGTCCAGAGTAAATCACAGACATTTCTGTGAAATGACATTTCTAAGAACAAAACACTTCTCCAAACACTTCTCAAGTATTAATAGGAAAGGCTGTTATCACAGACCTCAACTGCTGGGCACTGAGAGATCGTGGCTGCTTTGCCTGGCCACCTTGGCATAGTGTTTCCTTGAAGAATCAGTGTTCAACAATTTGGTTTCAGCCACAGGTGACATGATGCTGTTTGTTAATACTGTGCCATCTTCTGATGGCTGGTCAGACCTGCTCCTTGCCTTTTCTATATATTGATTCCTATGTCCGCTTCCTAAGTTAACTTCTTCCTTCGTTTTTATTTCCAATTTGATCCTATTTTGCATACCTTTTGTAGGTATTTTGGTATTATTACATGTAGTCTTCAGCCAGCATTTTTCATGGTTAATTCAATCTCCGGATTTAGAAAGAATAAAGTTTCCCTTTTGTTACGCGATGAAGTAAGTCAGAGTATGTAAAAAGGGGCTTTTCCTCTTTATAGGGCAGTATTTTTAACTGTAATAAAGAGGTCATTTAGTAAGTGAAGCATTTCTTTGTCCATGAACATTTTCCTTGAACAAATGGCAGCTGGGACAGAAACTCCAGATTAGCGTATCTCTCTGACGGTCTTTAAAATGATCTAGTAAGATCCAGGCTCTTCACTGTCACCAGCTAGGGAAAGTGCATCTTTGAAGTATTTTTACCAACTCTTTGAGATTTTTGTTGTGAGCTGAAAAAACTTTTTCTGTGTGGAATTTAATAATCCCTAGTCTGAGCTCTTTTTTAGTAATTTCTCCCACTTTTTGCTAACATTGTGGAAAGAAATGTAACATGTTTTCAGTCCCAGATTTGTAGATGTCTGAAGCTGCAGCTCAATTCCTGGAAGAGAGGTATTACACATTATTGTTTTGGATAATGTGTCATTTTGATGTAAATGGAACTATTCAATTTCTTTTTTGCTTCCTCAAAAAACATTTCCTTCTGTCCACAGCCATTTCACTTTTTTTCTTTGTAAGAACAGATGTCAAACCAATTAAAGTTGTTATATTTGGAATTAATATAAGACCATAGCCCTATCTAAGCAGCAGAATATTTTGAGGCATACCTTGGACATCTAACATCTGAAACAGCCCTCACTCTTAAGAAGCAAAAATTAACAAACCATATTTTAAAAAATAAAATCCCATGAAGCATTCTACAGTGTACAATGCTTTGCCAATCTAACAGGCTCTTCCCTCTATCCCCTCACAGCATCCAACATCTAGCTCCTCTCATGGCCTCTAAAGCTCAACCCTGGAGAACTCTTAAAGGCCCTGTTTATAGTCTATGTATACCGGATTTTAATTTTTGGAAGATATGTAGCCTTAAGTTTCAGCCCATATGTTATGTTACCTGGCTTGGGGGTATGAGGGGGACAAAAAGCCCAAGGAAAATGAGCAAACTAATCTTTGTTAGCTTTAGAATCACATCTTTGCAATTTCTTTCAACCCTCCTCTAGGTTTTGTAAATGCTCATCTGAAATCTTCCCAGTTATTAGCATGTCATCCAGATAACAGACAACACCATTTACCCCCTGCCTTACTTAGCTCATTATTCTTTGAAACACAGCAAGTGCTTCTTCTGTTCATACCTAAATAGCCCCTTACGTGTGTTTGTCGTCAGAATTTTTGTTTTAATACTAGCTGCAAAGCCACCTGCTGGCACTCTTGGGACAAACCTTGTTTGGTTAGCTCCTCTCCGCTCAGCACTTTGCAAATAACTCTTCTGCTCTATAAATCAAATATTGTCCAGTCTGAGCCAACGAGTGCTGGCGATTTCATATTTCTGACAAGGTTTTCTCTACTGTCCCCCCTGAAATACAGTTTGCTCAGCCCATTCACTGACATCCAGAGGAAGAAACAGACCCTGGTTTCCAGTGCACCAAGCTGATTTTCCACAAGCTTTTGCAGGGCTTATAGCACAGGTCTCCTCCTGAGAAATGCAGAAATGCTTTTGTCACTAACAGACTACACTGCAGTTATACCTGTTACTAAACGACATCTGTTATGACTACAACTTTAGTCTGAATTTTCCTACCCTGCTACAGAGCTGATCAGCTACTATCCACTATAATTTAAGCTTAGGAAAACAGTTTCTGCCCACCACTTTCAGTTATGATTGCCTTCAATGTTAACAAAGTATATTTGTAAATTACGGGGACAGGAAGACCTACCTGTTAATCATTACTTGTCCTTACACTACCATGATACGGTGTGCTATATATGTTCATTTTCCACTGTGCACAGCCAGTGCTCAGTTATCCATGGACAGTTTGTTTAGTTGACAGAGTAATTGTGCCACAGGTGCAGAGACGTTGTGGGAGGCCAGCTCAGTTCTGGCAGGATTAGTCATGCAAGTACAGTTCTGTGCAGTTGTTGATACATTAGTCTCACTGGGTGCACAGTGACCCAGGTAGGGAGGATACAAAGGACCACAGACATCTCCAGCCTGCTCCAGCATGGGCAGGACAACCTGTAAGCCCAACCAGGCACAATATGGTTCAAGCAGATCTACTTGGATGCATGTGGGAGATGACGCCAGTGCTGTGGCTTGAGGGCCTCTTACCAGACTGAGTAGAGCGGCATGAACTTGCCAGCGAGCTTGGGTCTGGTCCTTGGCAGAAGCTCATAAACCCTCAGAGAGCTGTGGAGCTTAATGTAGAGGAACTCAAATAGTTCCACAAAAGTCAGCTTAGGATGAACAGGAAACATTAGCTCAAACTGAGGACCAGCCATACCACTCTTGTAATCACAGCCAACTTACTGGGACGCTCCTGTTTAGGTCTGTTGCCCAGGTTTCTCTGATACCCATTGTGTTCCAGTACCTACAAGCACCTACCCTTCTGGCACTGCAGCTTCTTAAATGAGTGATGCTCCTGCTGTGGGATGTAATTCCCCAGGCACTTTGGTGGAGACACAGTGAGCTGACTCAGAGAATGGACTCAGGTTCAAACATTTAAATTCCTGAGTTAGTTTAAACCAGATTACTTAGCAATTTGGTCCATGATTGCCCAAATACTTCTGCCAGCCTAATGGAGGTCGTGGTATGCAGATGGAAAAGAAGGTCTGGGATGAAAGGAGCACTGCCTCTTTTGGGTGTAGCACTGTTTTGTGCAAATTTAAAGTGCTTGCAGAATTATGAAGTTACTTCTAGGCATCGAACGGATTTTTGAGAGTCTTTCGCAGAAGGTTATTGAAACAACGAGTAGCAGGAAACAGTTTTAGGCTTGCCAAATACCAGAATACTTTAGCCTTCTAGTTGATTTCCAAGGTAAAACTATTGTTCTAAAAATTAACTATTGTTAAAAAAATAAAAAGCATGGTAAGCTTTTAGTGGTTTCCTTAGAAGATCTACTATGTCTTTATCTCAATAAGTTCCAGTGTAAAGTATAAGTCTTTAAGAACCATTAGTGCTTCATATCTGGCAATGTTAGGAAAATAACTTTTGCATAGTGGAACCTTCTATACTGTTTGTATAAAACCACTGTCAAAGCCTGAATCTCTTTCAAAACTTTTCTTATTTGCATTATATATAGTCCCTTCTACCTAATGCAAACAGTCTGTTTTTGCTCTCTTTTTTGTTTCAAGGTCCAATCCTTTGCCAGTTCTCTGTTTCATGTTTTGCTATATGCAGAGGACTTAAAAAGTAAATAATCCACTGTTTTTCATAAAAGCAGGTTCAAAATATGACTTTATTTCCTTAGGATGCAAGACAATAACTCCCAACATCCAAAAATGAAAGGCAACTAACAGAGAGGAATAATTTATCCTCCCTTGTTGCAGGAATTGTAAACCATAACTGAAATTAAAGTCTAAGCCTTGATCACACACTTTTTATATCCTTGCTCTACAAGAGAAGAGCAAATCCTTGACATTTAAAGTAGAGCTGAAAATGGGAAGCTGAAATTATTTAGTTCCTGTTGGAAGTGCCTTTCTATGCAATTACTCTTTTTGGTCCAGTGGAATCACTTAAGGAGAATTTTAGATGTACTCCCCAAACTTGTTATCCTTTCTAATTCCCATATGAAGATTTTAAATACTGCTAGAATCAAAATTTCCTTCTAAATTTAGAGAAAAAAACAACTACTGCAGGGAGGTTGAAAAATGTGGGGATTATAAATTCAATCTAGATTTCATTGACAATGGTAAAAATCAAGAAGTATTCTCATTTCTGTAATGTACAACTGGTAAGGTGCTGGCCGTGGAGGGAGGAATGTAACTGCTTTTCTTATGATTCTTTTTCTCTGGGCTACATTACATACTCCTAAGCAAGAACAAAGCTATGAGCTATATTTATTAATGACAAATCTGAGTCTGTACTTTCTTACACCACTGTAAAAGAGGTACGATTCCAGAGGTGTTGCATTGATCTAAATCCACAGCAAAAATCAGATTCAGGTCTCACTTTATCATTTGAAACACTGCTCAATTTGGTCCAGAGATTTCCTGCCTAATTTCAGCACAATAATTAAAGGATGCCAAAGGATGCTGATGCCTGTTGCAGACTGATCTAGACAGCTGTGATTTGGAAATGAAAAACTGGAAGAACCGAGTGGCAAAGAGTTAGCAACAGTGCTGGGGAGGGGGGCGGGAAGAGAAGGAACAGAAAATAGAGCAGACAATCAATGCAGGCTAGGCAGAAAAAGAATCCTGATAAACTAGTAAGAGATGGGGTGAGTTTCATCAAATAGAAAAATGTATGTGCATGTGGAATAGAAGGATATTAGGAGTTAGAAGCTTGCACCATTTTACAAACTGTTTTCTGAACCTGTGTGGTGAGTATATCTTTGAAGAAATATAATATCATTGCTTGTATTGTCATACAGTCTTGTTTTGGGTAGATCAAAGGAATCTGCTCTTTGCCCTGGAGTTTTTAACTAAAATCCTGCCTTGGGGCAGAGCCACTTGTTAAGGAGCAAGGTCAATGTCACAGCTGAAGAGTCTGGAAAGTCTCTCAGCCGTTTGTGACCTCCTGTCTATGCAGCATGAATAAAACAAGTTAAGGAAGAAAATATCCAGCTACGTATCCTTGATTTCTCTTTCTAAAGGAAATTACCTGGAAGACTCTGAAATCCACAATGGGCTGCCTGAAGTATGACAATAGATAGATGTCAATTGTCATTATTATCATAGAACCATAGAATGGTTTGGGTTGGAAGGGACCTTAAAGATCACCTACTTCCAACCCCCCTGCCACAGGCAGGGACACCTTCCACTGGACCAGGTTCCTCAAAGCCCCATCCAACCTGACCCAGGGATGGGGCACCACAGCTTCTCTGGGCAACCTGTTCCAGTGCCTCACCACCCTCATAGTGAAGAAATAAAAGTGATTAGATAGAATGCATACAAAATAAAGAGGATGAATATCTATATTTGCCTGAGTATAATCCCAGGCCCATTATCTTCAGCAGAAAAATCACCCACAACTTCAGGTCTTTGTAGTCTTTTTAACCCCAATAGCAAACGGCTGAAACCACTACTTCTCTGTTTTTTTAAAATATATGCTCCAATTGCTGAATCTCTAATATGTTTAGATGTTTTCAAAAGACAGTTTGATTATGAATTCATTACAGAAATTGTTAGAAAAAAATTCCAAATATGTCTACCAGCGAAGTCAGCATAGCTACATACTATGTGTAAGTGAAGTGCATTTATTTCAACATGGCTGGAAATGTCAGCTGTGCTCCAGATATGGTCAGATCATGGTAACAGTTTCAAAACTAATATGCAGGAATTATAATGAAGTTTAAATGTAGCGCACTGACAGAGTACACTTAAGAGACAAGGCTTATTTTTAGAAAATGGAGCTGAGGAGATGCTTGGTCTCCATTCACAAAAGCCATTTATTGCACTGATAGTTCAACAAAAAAAGGGTAACAAATTAGTGATTATGGTCTCACTACAAGATACACACAAAAATCCTGTTTAACGTACATGGACTGCTGATTTGTTTCATGTACCCCAAAATAAAACTTCTCAATACTTCTGAATGACATGGTAATATCCCAATTTTTTATTTTTATTTTTCCTAAGAAATACAGGTTATATTAAAGGCAGTGGGATATATGTCATATTATTATCTTTCTAAACTTATGTGTTTGGAAGAACTGGCCAACTTTTTGGTCATGGGCATCTTAAGGACGTTTCAGACAATCTGCTCCACACAGAATGAAAACTACCATACACTATTTAAATGGACAGTGTTACAACACCAGCTCCTTGCCTGCTCATCACTGGTTACACCTGCACAGGACTGATGCCATTATGAGCAGAGATGAAATGCTCATATGAATCTTGACTTTCTACTGCATCCAGGCTTTCTCATTTGAAATCCAGGACCAAGGAATGGTTTCAGGGTAATTGCTTCTAGACATTTTTCTTTTTTGAGAAGTTTCAGCTTGTGACAGTTCTAAACTGCAGGAATCGTTTTTAGAAGCCCTTCATTATAAAACTTCAGCATCTGTGAACCTAGTGGTTCGTTATATTTTCAAACATTCGGAAACAAAGAGAAGAAAAGCCTGTATGTGAAATTTAAAATGATCTGGTTACCATGGCAAATATATATATGCATTAGCATTCCCAGGAAAAAAAAGTAATCCATTGATCAGGGCACATGCTATTTTTTATTTCTTAACTTATCTTTGATATTTTGGAACATGTCTTCCTTCCAGCAAAATAGATTGCATTCATAAACACTTAAAGAATTATAAAGTAACCACATTTTCTGGCAAAATATTTTTTAAAAATAACTGCTTTGTGAGATATGTACAGTGCATTCCAGTATCTCTTCACTAAAAAAAAAGGAAAGTATTCCCTATGAAATCTAGAGAATCTGTGGAGTTCATTTAATTGTGCAGTAACACTGTAAATTATGAAGGAAAGTACTGTGGTCTGTAAAAACACAGTGCAACTGCAATTAAAAGCTATGGAGAAAGCTGTTAGATAAATAAAGGAGATATTATTAGAAGTATGGCACAGAAAAGGTCAATTGGTTCCTATTTACTTGATAAAATTAAAAGCCAATGCATCTGATTCATGCTGGCATAGTTCCACACTTCTCATGGAATTGATGGTGGCATAATAAAGATCAGGAACTATTACTTATTGCACACCATATTTTTGAAAATCCATTGACAATACCAAAAATGCTGAATGGCGACAAATACCAGATTTTTGAAAATATCTCTTTTTTGACTAAACAGAAAGGAAATGAAAGCTCACCCTGAAACAGTGAATTGAAGGGTGTTACAGACCTGTAGGACACCCATCTCATTATTGATATAAATTGCTGCATGAATTAAAATAGTATCAATTGTAGGAACAATGCAGAGAAAAGGGACATCCTGAAGAAGACAGGAGTCCATTATTATTTCGTGTACTATGTGCTGTTCAGAACAGTACTGCCTAAACACTCCTTGACAGCTGTGATACACCTTTTCAGAAACAATCCTTGCTCTCTCCTTAATAAGTACTTATGCAAAGAAAGAAGAACTCTCAGGAACAGTCAATCTGTTGCTTAGCTAGCATGACAAATTGTGCTCTCATCAGACTCAGGCACTTCTAATTTGCCAAAGCTAACATGGATTGCAGAGTTTAAAATGGGAGCAGAATATGGCTCCTCTGTAAGTGCTTTTTTAAGGCGCTCTTCTTCTCAGTTGCCCACCCTATTGTATATTTCATTAGTTCATAATCACACTTTGTTTTTCAAGCAGCTTAGTTTTGAAGATTAAGAAACTCTAAAACTGAAAAACATTTTTGTTATTGAACTCCAAGAGGTGCATCAAGTTACTTCCCATAGAATGCATTAGTATTCAGAATATTTTGGTAATGAAGAAGGGCATGGCTTACTGTGCTTGAGTTACTTTTTTGGTTTATTTCCTTTTCAAATCAATTTATAAATCGTTGAAGGATCTCCGAATGACAGGCTTGCTTTCTACTGCTATTTACAGAACAGGTACAAAATGTGCGCTTCTTTGCTGCAGCCTTATGCTGAAATGTCTTACCCAAAGTGGGAAAAGATGGGGTACTAACCCCAGAACACATGTATATTGTACGTAACTTTTCAAACATTTTAAAATGGGAGAAGGATTGATATTTATTAATACCTGCTGCCAACATCACAAGGAGACGATTACCTCTAACCAATACTGAACTGAAAGTATCTGATAATTCAGTATATTCCAGCAAATAGTAATCCCATTACATTGATGTTCAGTATCAATATTAATATTAAATTTATTAAAAAAGTTAATATTTAAGTTACTTATATGTTTGGGATAATTTAAGTAATGTTGTCCTGTGCTCAGGTTCCATATCACTCCTGAAACCTATGAGCTGTATGGTCCTCAAGCTGAAATGTTATCTGATTTAGTCTCTCAAAGGCCGTGTATCCTACTGTCTGGTTTTTAAGGCATATTCAGTTTGCAGATAAATTTTAGCTACATTTTTTTCTTCATTCTCATCAGACATCCGAAAGGAATGGCTTAGGACAACTTTAAGATCCATTTGTCTTCTTTTGATTTTTGTGTCCTGTCTCAAACTTTACACACATTATTATTTTCTTTCTTCCATTCTTTCAGGGGTGGGAAGAGGGTCAGGCAGGGTGAAGTGCTGCCAATGCAACGTTAACCTCTAGCAGCTGCTACCTTAGTGACCTATAACAAAAGAAAGGAGGTATCCTGAAAATCGTTACATTCCTTTATGCCCTTTTCAATTTGCTGAGACAAGAATGATGTGGGCATGCAGCACAGTCCCATCCTAAGGTTCTTGCTAAATGGTAGGGTCTTCTGTTACTAGGACAGTTTCATCTACTGCCTCTGCTTATAGTGCTTCCCTTGTGAAAAACATCCTTTCTTCCTTTGCTTCCAGAGAAAGCAGCCTGAAACTACACCCAAAAAAATCCACTTTGCTAAGTCTTTTTATCCTCTGCCTCTATATTATATAGCCTTTTTCATCAAAGAAGTAACTGTCCCTGGAAAGCTGGAGGAGCGCTGCCCGGGGGCCATGCTTGTTTCAGACGGAGGTTATGTTAAAGCTCTGGAAACAAAACTTCTGGTGTGTTTGGTAGAGCCTCTGCTAGTAGATCTAAGGAACAGGAAGATGTTAAATGATGAAAGGAGCTCAGCAGATATTTCAAATGATACCAGTGTTAGAGTTTTGACCTAGTGCGAGAATGGGCCAAATCTGAGAAGGCACTTTATCGCTCACTTACTTGCTCCTGGCTTTAAATACCTTAGTCAATACGAAACTTGGAAATCTATGCTTAATTTATTGTCCTGCTACTAGAAATTAAGTTTTATTATGCATAGTGAAACAGTTACAGCTATGCATGCTTATCTTTGCTAACCAGGTGTTACAGGGTCCTTGGTACTGTCAAGGCCCTGAGGGCACTAATGGCCTTTCTTGCCTCTCCCTACCATGCCATGGCCCAGGATGCCCCTGGGGCTGTCAATCCTTGCCCCAGCAATGCCACAGTATGGCTGGTCTCCAGCTCCCCACAGCCCTGCCCAACCATGGGCCCTGACAAACTGGGTCCACAACCTGGCCAGGCCTTGGTCCATCCCCACCCCCCAGGGAGGTGCTCAATGCCTGGGGTTGGGGCTGCTCCTTGTACCCCCCTGGTCTGCCCTACTCCCTCAGGGCAGGGCCCTCCAGCCAGGGCCCGTCCCACCATTGGGGCATTGGAACGGACCCTGGCTGGGGGACCCTGCCCAGCCACCCTTGGAAGCCCCTGCTTCTCCCAATGGGAAGCGTAAGTTACACGTATATGTAACTTTTAAGTTTGGCAGACAAAGTACTGAAAAGGGGGAATAAGCAAAGTATTGAACATGAAAAATCTGCAGTTATCCCACATGAAATTGGTCCAGAAGATCAATTCTGGTCTTGCTCACCTCTGGCAATTACGTTTTGCGATGGCCCTACATCCTCACAAGAATAGGTTTGCAGGTACGGCTGTATGTCGCCTGCGAAGAATGGGTAGTAAAAGTTAAAGATCTTCCATTGAACAGCTGTTGTGAAACCTTGAGCTGCTATAAAATATTTCTACAAGAAGCTGATCATGCTTTACAGAGATATAACAGAGAAATGACTATACGTGGAAGATAAAATGAAATGATGTGGTATTCATATTGTCATATATTTCTGAAAAGACCATAATTTTTGAGGTGATGGAATTGGCACTATATTTTCATTGATTTGCTGTATCTGTTACAGTTCTAAGTGCCATGTAGAAAATATCTTCTACTGAAGATTATTAAATGCCTATCTGTCATCACTGAAGTTGGTTTGCATCCACTCCGTGGACCTAGACTGGTCAACGAGAGCATCAAAATCATTAGAGGCATTTTGATTAAGAATTGCTAAGAACTTAATTTCTTAGTAATTGCTTGGAATTTATCTAAATTTTCAGAATGGTGAATTCTGCATTTTGTATACTAACCCACTGAATCCAAAGTGTTTAGTTTGAAAAAAATTCAGAACAATTCTGAAATAATTAATTTTGTTGCTTATGCTTCTTCTCAAAACAATGATTAATAATAGTATTGTTAATGAATTCTCCCCTTCCATGCCTAAGAAAGCATTCCCTTGATTAAAACACACTCCTATATATTCTAAGAATTCTGGGAAAAATGGTTATGTGTAAAATTTATTTGAAGTATTTTAAATTCCTGCCCTGTTTCTAATGATGAAAAACTGCAGTGTTACACATTGTGAAAAAGACATAGGAAGAAGGGTAATTACAGAATGTGTTACTACCATTCATGTGTGAAATATTCTAGGCTGGAAAAATGCATGCTCTTAGACAGTAAAAGAGACACTGGTTAAATGGATAACCTTGATACACAGAAAAATTCTGAACATGTCTAGCTCTTCACCAGGTATTCATCTGAGAATGCCCCTGTGTACCGCACTGTTGTTTATTCTGTTTGGGTTTGTGCTTTTTCAGCACAGTGATACTCTCTTAAGAAGAAATACCCTAAAGGTCAAATTATTGTTGAAAATTAATTCCTAGTTAATATATATTTTAAGTAGGTAGGTTTTAGGCAATTTTTATTATACAAGTCCTGAATTCTTTGCTAAACTATGTATTTTACCTCGTCAAGGAAAGATTTTATTTTACTTATTTGACTAACACTCATGTATGAATACTTAGATGATTTAAAATGTATGTGTAAAATTCATGCAGCTATGATATTTCACTTGAAATTGCACTTATTGCTCACAGTTCATTACAAAATCCACAAAGAGATAATTTATGAAAGAATATCCAGCAAAAAATAAAAACAAAAACCCACTAACTCATTCAAAGAAATGAATTAATTTTCAGATAAAAGTTGTATTTGCATAAGAAGCTGCTGGAAATCAAGAAGTTTGTCAGCTACTCCCATGAAAATATTTTGCAAGTAAGAGGCATTTTGAAAATTAAAAATTTTGTCAGCAAAACAAAAAGTATGACATTTTCATAGAGCTGATCTACAACGAAGCAAGATTTTTGAGTTTATGTGCTGTCCATGCCATAGACCCCTATAGGCTAGAACACTTCCCCACACCATTTGTATCATGTTTAAGTTTATTTCACTCATCTTTGCTTACACCTAGTTATAAGATCAGTCACTGCATCTTGTATTTCAGTGGTGGTACCAGCATTGATGGCAAGTTACTCTCACAACATCTTCTCATATTCTTCCATGCTCTACCACATGTGTACCTTCCCTGCCAGGCTGTAATGAAATGTCTCTCAGCACTGTCTGTTTCTGCTATTCTACCCTCAAATGATGGTTAGGAGAGAAACACAGAGAGAGGAATGGGAGGAAACATCCACATGATATTTGGAATTATAACAAAGGAACTTCGTAATTTATTTGAATGTTGTAAATATTTGATATTTCTTTTACTCCACTCTATGTGCAGAGCCAACATGAATTCTTACTCCCTGCAGCTAAGGTGCAGACAACTGCATGACTTAACATGATACATGTAGCACCACTGAAGTCGCTACAAATAGTCAGTAGTTAAAATAAATAGGAGTAAGTTTTTGAGGGGCCAAAGCACTTTATAGTAACCAAAGCACTTCATAATAACCTAATCTGAGCAGAGATGTTCTTTGCTGCTCAAATGACCCTTTCTAATTTCCTACCTAAATATTAAATGGACAAGTAATTCCTTATAATACCTTTCTCAGGGAGAGACAGTTAGTATTGTCGCCATCTTGGTGAGACTCACAAGCCAAAAATTCAGAATAAGAACTTGAGTGGTTGAGGTTAGTCCTTGGAAGGAGTCTCTTTTTCCATCAACTGCAGAGGAACCCTAGGGAGACCAGACTTTGTAAAAAACACATCTATTGTGCAGAACTGCCAGGCTCAGCACCTAGATTCTTTCACAGGCTGCTTGGTTGATCTGGAGCAAACTATGGAATCGCAAGTACTGCTTAGTCCACTATGACCTTTTCTTACAATCAGAGCAGTTCAGTGGGGCCACTGCAAATTTGGAGGTTATGTTATTCCTACCAGGTTTCTGTCAACAGAATGTTTTTAAACTACAGAGCAGCACACAATTATAGCTTATTCCATCTGCCTTCCTCTTTGCTTTGGAAGATTTTTAGAGAAATAAATCTTTTAAAGATCCCATATGAAACAATCTGTTAGTCAATTAATACAAATAGGAACGGAAATGATATTACTGTAGTATTTTTTTGAATAGTGAAAGCGTTCCATAAAAACTCTGAATTCCCTAGGTTTTTAACTAATTTTATTTCAGCTTTATTGGCAACAAAGTTGCATGCATATGCAACACCTTTTCCTCATGCCCTCAAGGAACAAAAGCTGTTAAAAACATTATGAAGAAAGCTTTATGACTTAAATCTGTTGTGTTTCTCCTAGTGTTACACTGGCAAAATACTCTATAATAATAAAATTAGTTAATGAGGAGTTTCATCAATTTAGAATTGCCCTGGTATATCATGTAAAGCAGAGTTCTGCATTGTTGCAGCAAACAAAGCAAAAAACCTCAAAGTACATATTTGATCAAGTGTATCTGAAAATACAAAGAAGAGTGCTGCATGTGTATCAGATGTGAAATAATCATAGTCTGCATCTATCTACCAATTGCTTGGAGTATGAGTTATAATCAGTTGTAACTAAAACTACTGGCAAACTCATATTTTAAACTGAAGTGCAGCAGAAGGATAAACAATGAATAGGAATATGTCATTTAAAAGTAAAAGCTATTTTCAGCATAGCTGATTAAGAATTAGTGGAATTTGACAAGAGATTCCAGTCAATACCCAGGGCAAGACAAAATCTTGTCACTCCTGTCAATGGGTGCTTTTGGTTTCAGTGTGGTCAAGATTTCTACCCTAATATCAGATTTGAGGCCCATCACTTCTTACTTCAATCTCAAAGTCAATTCTGTGTGAAAGTGGAAATGTTGCATTCCCTAAGCTATGCCATATAACGCCTTATGATGGACCTTCTTCTCTCCTACTTTTTGTATAGAAAAAGAATGCACTTATATTTAAAATGTTTACAGATGTACTTAGGTTTTAAATAAAAGTACTTCAGAGAAGAACTGTCTATTTCTTTAATGGGAAGAGAAACTCTTCCACATCTGCTTGATTGCTGCCTCCTAAAAGTATATTCAGAACGGGAGTTTCTTTGGTCAGAGGAGAACTTAGACTGATCTTTAACACAGATATTAGGAAATGCCATGAGTTAACCTCCATCCTAGGATTTGGGGCTCACCCTGTAGTCAGGGCTTTCCATAAAGGAGTGGTAAAAATTAAAATATATAGCCTCTACCACTGAGGAATTCCCAAGAAATTACCAGGTACTGCCTTTGAGGTTGTACATCTTCAAATAATTCTTCACCCCTCCTCCTTACAACAGGGAAGAGTCTGATGTCATCCAGCTCTTTGAGACTCATACAGCAAAGGAAAGGAGAATCAACAGGATGAAGCAAGAGTCCTTTCTTGCCCTCCCCAGTAGGATCCTCTGTGTTCAGACTGACTCAAAATGTGCACAACACTGAGTAGGCACTAGAAACATTGAATTGTGTTTTAATTTTGGTTTTTTTAGATATAAAATGTTTTCCATAGTCTGATGTGTTCATTACTGGGAGAGGAAGCCAGTTATCTCATTGGGCTGATTTCAGTTTACAAAACTGAGAGAATAACGTTCTGTACAGAGCCTGTCGTGGCAGCCATGTAAAAGAAACTTTAAAGTTCTCCTTGAAAAGATAACTGTGTTTGTTTAGTTATGAATGTTATAATTTGCATTACAGACACAGCACATCAATGCCTGTGGTTCTGACCTCTTAAGTCACTTCATGAGAACCCAGATGGTGTGGTTCAACTTCTTAGATGTATATACAACTCTACAAGGCTCAGCACTGTTTAAGGGGGAATTTCCCTTTGTCTCTGCTGTTAAAACCTCAGAAGAGTTTTTTCCTTCTGACTAGACACCCTGAGACAAATAGTTTTGAGCTGAGGAAAGTTGTGTCACTTATTTCTGGGAAAAACGATAACTGTTTCAGATGTTCCCTTCTATAGAAAGATCTCTGCAAGTTGTTCTTCTGCAGAACTATGCCTGATTCCATTTGGTTTTGTCATGCATTCAATTTATCTGTGCAATGACATTTCTACATATGCAAGATTATGTGAGGCTGCAGTAGAATCAGGTACTTGAGCTAGATTAGGCACTGGGGTGAGTCTAGTAATGGCAGTAAAAGGACCCTGTAGCCTAATTGCCATTGATTCTTGGTGTTAAAACATCACCTAGAAAACCAAATTGTGTAGCAGACTGATCACTGTCAATAAGTGGAAAATGCCATTATCTGTCTGCCTATGTGAATTCTTTTGAAGGGACTGGGCAAACATGTAATCGGAGTACCCCAGAAGACTCAAAGTCCCCATAGCATACTTTCAGAAAGAAGATCAGTTCTTTGACAGGATTTAAAGAGTAAAAGGCTGGGAACAAGAGGGACATTTGGGAAAGTGAGAAGAGGAGATGAGATGTGTTAGTAAAGAAAGGAAACATGGGGGAAAGTCTGGGCAAACAGGAAACATTCATATTAGGAGAACAGTGAGTAGAGGAACGGAAAACAGGAGGAGTAATCTCAGAGAATAAATGAGAATGCCTATTAGCTTCACATCCTCTTCTCTTTGTCAAGCTGTGATTCCCTATCACCCTTGAGATGCCCCAGCTCAGTCCCATTCTCTGATGAAGGTGTCAAGATGCAAGGCCCTGGCATCACCTAAGATAGGTGAGCTCTTCTCCTTGCCTTCTTCATGGCAACCGGGATTTGTCTATTACCTCTTCCCATTAGTCAGGACCTCAGTCATCTCTGCCATTTGCTCTCATGACAAGATAGAAAAGAGTAGGAGGAGGGGTATATATGCTCAGAATGACTCTGCCCTCCATGTGAGTGAGAATTAGGGTTATTTTGGCATTTCAACTCAGTTGGTTTTACTTTTAAAAGCTTTTAATACAAAATACAAAAGTAAGTCTTCACTGCCGGGTATTTAGAAGTCAAATTTTGCTGACCACACTAGAAAGTACTGAGAAAAGCTAATTCTGCGATACTGATTTTTTTTGGTCAATGTAACAGAGGTGCTGCAAAGTGATTACAAAGTGTCGTAAGCTCTTCTGAGAAAATTGAAAACAATGGGTGTTTATAGGTATATATTTCACAAAAATCTGACAATTACTTAAGTGATATGATCAGTATTTTTAGAAAAAGAAACAAGCAGGCAAACAATACTCTTCTGCCCTCCTTCTCTTTTCTGTATTCTGTAACTAACGCATACAGTGTTTTTAACTGAGACAGATACTTCTGATATAAATTTGTAAATGAGGAGCAAGATTAATTTATGGAAGAATTATTTAATGTTCTGTATTTGCAGTCTGTAAGTTAGTTTTGGAACGAAGCACACACCATAACTTTTATGTTATTGTTGTTCAGCCTTGTTGTTGGACAGTTAATTTGCTATAAAATTCACACTATGTTATTGTTATTAATTAGGGTAGCCGTGAACTTGCCTTTCAAAAGCTATTAAATGCAAATGTTTAGCCACATAAAAATATAAATGTGCAGTGAAGTTCTTCAACAGAATAATGTCATGAAAGAATTAATACAAAGTAATTAAATTGTCATTGAAAGGAATCCACTTTATCGAGTGATGAACCTAACTCATGGGATAAAACCATAAAAAAATGAAAAAAAACTATGTCAATTGACAATAAAAACAACCCTTTGTGGCTTATAAAATTAAGAGGATCAGAACTGTATCTTTACAACTTTATTCATCAAGAAGCTGAAGAAATAGGTTAGTGTAAGTGAAGTGAGCTGTACTTTACAGTCTGCATTGTGAATTGTCAGGGTTTTTCATGGCATTAAGAAACGTGGCAGACATGATATCACTAACCCCTTACATGAAATTTTCTCAAATGCATGTACCTTTTAAAGACAGCCACAGAGCACTGTAAAATATCAATGGAATTATTCCAACTGTGCAAGAAAAAATAAGAATTTATCTAAGGTTTATAATTTCAGAGATTTAATCCAGAAATTGTTCCTAAATAGGAACATACTTATACCTGTGCTTAACTGAAATTATTTGCCTAAGTGCTTTTCTGAAGAGGGAAAATCTTCATAGACACTTAAATGCATTTCTGATTTATAGCCTTAGATTTTAAGAGGCAAGGTTTATCATTTTCTCCCATTTTGTACAGCAGCTCATTGAATACTAGCCTGGCTTCAGGTGCTCCTAGAATACCAGTAGACAAATAATAGTAAGTATGTACTAAAGTAAGTGGTGATGTTAATCAGAGAATGTGTGTTTGTGATCTACATACCCTTGGAACCAGAAATACCAGTGTCAGTTTGAGGAACTCATCTGAATTACGCTCTGTCTGGAACCTGGTAGGAGATTAACATTTTTTAAGTAGCTACAGAGAATTCCTATAATAAGAGCTGTAATAATAAGCGAACTTTTAATTCACTGTGGTTGTAAAAAACTTATAGGAAAATGTATTACTGATGAAGATGTCACATGTCATTTAAATGAGAATGACATTTGTTCTGGTTGTACCATATTGCAGCTAATATGAGATAAAATTAAGAATGAGCTATGTATCAGGGAAAGATGCTAAAACAAGAGGCTTAAGTACAATAGCAACAGAATGAAAAAGACCTCCCAACTACAAAAAAGAAAATAAATCCATACTCAAACAAGGCTTGAGAATGCAAGCTGTCTCTGAGAAAGTTGCATGGAATAGGCACAACCATTTATGGGATTAAAATACAACTAAGGTCATTTAACATTAGTCCTTTGCCAGGAACCCAATAAAAACTTGTGAGCTCCACTAAGTACTCCTGGCACAGATATTATACAGCTAACATATATTGAACTCTCACAGATGAATATCTCTGCTTCTTCCCTTAACATGACCTCTTGAATTTGTTTTTCGTCTGGTTAGAGTACAACATATTTTCCATCAATCTTACGTTAAGAGAAAGGTCACCTCTCAGTGTGGTCAGGGCTCTGCGGGGGAGGCACTTCTGTGCATATTCTAATTCTCTCGTTGCACTCTCTGTGCAATCTTCTAGTTGCACTCTCTGTCCAATTTTTCAAGCCAAGCTGGCCTTTTTCAAACCCTTACTGGGAAAGGAAACAACAGCCAGTTTATGCTGCTGTAAACGCCACTCCAGCAGATTTTCAGACCACACACCTACCCCTGGATATCTGCCAGTAGAAGCTAAAAAACGTTCTGACTGAAGGCAGGCAGAAGATTTGTAGAGATAAGAAACTCCTGAGAAGTTGTTTAGGAGAGTTTTAACCTCTATTACTTTAAATAAGGGGAGGAAGCTGGTTTTCTGGACCCCTCTTTCCCTTTGTGATTAGTGTGTAATGATGGCCAACTCACAGAAAATACTGCTGATGATCATATTGGAGGTTCATGACCAACATATCCCACCCACCTTGTTAAGCAAAATCAAACCACTGAAGTAAATGTGGTTTCCAGTTGGCTGCTCTGGTCGCTGCAATTATGCAACTGACTAACTGTTGGAGCAGTTTGAAGTATATTTGAATCAATCAACAGGACACATAAATATTTAACTAATCTCTGATAGTTAAATAGCATCCTTCATCTAGGTGCTGGTATGCTATTTCAACAACTTACAAGTGACACACTAGTGGGATTCCTTTCTTGCACAGAATTTAAATACGTTATATTTTGGCCAAATTTTAAAAATAAAAAAAGTAATTTAGAGGCCCTACCTCCTTTCTCCTGGAATTTGTATCAATTCCTTTCAGGATATGCAAATATATCAAGTATTTCTCCAAGAAGCATGTGCTTCTTTAGGAAATACCTTAGTATCAGTACAGCTTCTACCATATTATCAGGGAAGAAGTAATTGCATTGGCATAATAATTATCTTTTTCTAAGGCATAGTTAGAAATGCAATCCTCAGTAAGAGTTGGTGTATAAATGACTAGTGTCCAACAGATCCAGTGGCTTACACACATTCTTTTTACAGAAATTTTCACTTTGATTATGATGTCTCATCCACGTTATCAAAAATAGGAATCATTCCTTTCATCTTTTTTTTTTAAACAGCTGACTCTTCCATTTTGGAGTAAAGTAGTTGCAGTTCAGTGACATGCTGTGGGAAAAACAGAATATAGTGAATTTACAAAGTATTCTTACTGTACAAATGAAAACATTGATAGTTTGCCCCATAAATGTATGGAAATGTCTCAGATACATTTTTTTGGTCAGTCATGCTTAAAAAGAAAGAAAATATATCTGCAGGGACAGTTGCTAAAGTTACAATTAGAAATAAAACAGATAATAGGGGTAGATGTTTTTTTGCCTGGTAGATAAAAACTAGTTTGGTTTTGATTGAAATGAGAAGTTATATTTGGAAATGTTGGATAAGATGAAAAAGGAAGAAATATATAATTTGAAGTAAACCTGAAAAATACTATTGAAGTGTTTAATTAATTTTGTGTTTGCATTATAAAAAGCTTTTATAAGCCTTTATTCTTTTAAATAATAGGTCAATTAGAATTTTCATTTTAGAATACATTTATTTCGAAGAACTGGTGAAAAACAATACTTGATGTTTTGGAAATTTCCACCCAACATTTTTGGCCCGTATTTTTGGCTAGATTCAACTTAATTTAGAGAATAGCTCTAGGCTCTTCATAGATATATTTTAGAGTAAATCTGCTGCTTATCAAAAAGCAATCATTTAACTTCATTTAGAAAAAATATTGCTGATAAGTGTTCATAATTCCTCATGAAGAGAATGAGTATTCATTTAAAACAGTCACAAAAACTGTAGCTTAGAAAACTTAAATCATGGTGAAGTAATTTTAGCTGAAAAACTACTTATTTTAATCTCTTCCACAGTATGCATCTGGTCTGACAATAAAGCAGGCTCAGAAGAGAATTGTACTAAATGGGATTGTGAAACACACAGAAAACTCCAACTCCGATTGTATGCTTACCCTGGTTGCAAACAATTTAATTAAAAATCCACTTAAAACCAGGAAAAATCCAGAAGCATGCCTATCCACTTGTCATTCAACAATGGGAAGTCACCTTCTGGCATGGTATGAGGAGAGTTTGGAGACAGAAAATAGAAACAGGTTTTCACCAAGCTGAACCACTCAACAGTATCGAACTGAAGCCATAAATGTACCTTTCTTCCACAGCAATGTGTCAAACTTAATAGTTAAGTAACTAGCTAACTAAATAGTTAGCTAACTATTCTTAGTCTCAGCATAGAGCTGTGTCCTGGTTTTGGCTGGGTTAGAGTTAATTTTCTTCCTAGTAGCTGGCATAGTGCTGTGTTTTGGATTTAGTAGGAGAAGAATGCTGATAACACACTGATGTTTTAGTTGTTGCTAAGTAGTGCTTACCCTAGTCAAGGACTTTCTTTTTCAGCTTCCCATGCTCTGACAGGTACAGCTGGGAGGGGGCACAGCCAAGATAGTTGATCCAAACTGACCAAAGGGCTATTCCATACCATATGATGTCATGCTCAGTATATAAACTGGGGGCAGTTGGCCAGGGGCAGCGATCGCTGCTCGGGGACTGGCTGGGTGTCGGTCGGCGGGTGGTGAGCGGTTGCANACGGGAGGGTGAGTGAGTGGCTGTGTGGTGTTCAGTTGCCGACTGGGGCTAAACCACAACAAGCTGAGATGTCTTTCAGCCATTATTAAAAATTATAAGATTTATAAGATCAAGAAGGGGTAAAGTTTCTTATGGGTTAAAGTAAACACAAACCCAAAATGTTACAGTCTCTTAAAAATACAGACATCCAGTGTATAAACACGTGATTCCTCCCCTCTTTTTCCAGTTTCAGGTGGAGCCAGATGTTCTTTGTCAACTAGTTTTCCTAAGGTAACAAGGTGTTTTGGGGGCTTATGGTTTTTTTTATTGAGACAGTGGGAGAGGGAATCAACAAATCTAATTGCTAGCAGTAGCTGTCATGCTTTTGACCATCATGTTTCAGACCAAATGGTAAATAATAAAATGTCTCTATAGAATTCTGTGTTAATAATGAATATTATTAGAAACATTTTAGTTGTGAAGCTCTGTTTTAGCTTTAGCAGGGCCTGTCAAATCAGAAAGTCTAATATGAGGCTGTAACCTGTAGCAGAGTGCTCTCACAGAGCACAGAGGTGCCTCATTCAGTTTGCACAGCATCTTGTTTGAAGAATATGGATCCCCAGATGCAGAGAACCTTCCCTACAGGGCCTTCCCCTTTGTGTTATTCCTTAAATTCAGCAGTGAATTGGATGTTTTCAAACCGGCATGAGTGGATCTAATAAGAGAATAGCCTGTTTCCTCCATAGAGGAGGACTTTACGAAGATCTTTTGCTTAATAAATTCAGACTTTCTTACTACAGCAAAAGTTGAAAACCTTTTATTTTTCAGCCAGGAGCAAAGGCAAAACTGATTCCCTTTCCATCCCTATTTGGTTAAGCACCCTAGTCCATAGAGAGCGAGCTGCTGCACATGCCAAAGTCTATCTTCAGCTTTTAATTCTAGCTCTTTCTGCAGTCACTTCTTGAAACACCCGTGGTGCCCTTTCATCTGTTGTTTCTCTCAGAGTTACCGACCATCAGTGTAGCTGGCTGAAGCCTGATGTGCTGGTTATCCCAGCCAACAGTTTTAAGCTGCATTAGTTTGCTCTACAGTCTCTCTTGGAACTGCCTGCCTGCTGTGGTAATTCCTCATGCAGACAATAGTAGGAAATCATGTCAACCGAATTATTTCCCGATATTAAAAACTTCAGTATTTTTTTTTCCATGTCATTTTATTTGAAAATTTACCATTCAGAAAATACAGGAACAAGAGCAATTAATGTGTCAGGCCATAGGCAGACATACACTGCTGAAATATCTCTGATAGTTGATGTTATTTCCCCTGTGGTTCCTTGCTCCCTCTCTGCTGTCAGAGGTTACTGTCTCCGAAGCCGAGTGGCTGGGATACAGCGTGTAAGTGCTCCTCAGTGCACTCCCTGGCAGCTTACCCAAGCATCTGCTGCAGCAGTTTGAATTAGCCTGCCAGACTCTGCACAGAGCTAGCTGAGCACAGATGTATATCCAGTCCAGTAGTGAGGGCAATCATTTCATTGTTGGTCCCTAGGTAACACCCAGGGACAGTGATGTCATACATAGCTACAGTCTTTTGGCAAATGTATGGCCTCACCTTTGTGAGATTGCCACTATCCTGGGCACTCTCTGGTTATATCCACCAGTACCTTCCTCAGGTGAACTGCCTTCAGCATCTTTTGAGGAATCATCTAAAAAGCATTTTGCTTCATCATTTGCATTTAGCTCAGATTTAGCAATCATACTGAGAATTTCCTTTGTCTGTCTTATCTGACCTTAGATAAGTACCTACCTTAGTATCTACCCACCACCTGCTGAGAGACTCTGAGGATGCTGTCCATTTCCCTACTGGGTTCAAACACTAACTACTGATGAGTAAATTCCACTCATCTCCCAAATGTAAGGCAATCATCTGCATAGGAGAGAGTATGTTTTATATAAAGTCACTCACTTATGTAAAAAAGTCAAACACAGTTGGGTCAGTATATTCCCCTAGGTCTTTGTGGAAGAAATTGGTGTCTTTAGTAGAATTTCATAGGAGTAAAGACAGTATGACATGAGCAAGGAAAAATTCATGGTTTTTAACTTTAGAATAGTATATAGAGTGTTACCACTTTTATGTTCAAACTATCAATTCCAGTTTAGAGTGTATTATCTCCCATAGAATAAAAAAGTACATTAACATGAATGTGCAGATAAGGATGCATTTCTGGTACAATGAACATAAAGCAACATAAAAGGATGCACCAACCAAAGTATCTTTAACATATCAAGAGAGTAATATTTTACCATTTTTTTCACTGTTTATTTTTTATGAGCTTTGACTCAGAAGACCAAACATGAATTCTATTAGTGAGATCAAATATTCTGTGTTAAGTATTCTGCCATTTTCTAGTAACAAAAGAATGCTAATATTAATGTGCTTCTGAAATCTAAAAATGTAAATGTAAATTAATGTATAATGAATACCACAAAGCACTGTAGCTAATAAAAGATCAGTCTTACTAGAAAGCCAGTAGCAGACTTCAAGGCAATCTGCTGAATTTGAAAAACACTTAGTTTAAAGTTAATAGAAAGTAGTAGGTAAACAGTCTGAATTGCAGAGAGTGACAACTTTACAGAGAAAATAGATTAAATGACTTTTCTGCTTATATTTTGGGGCTATGTAGACTGAGCTCCCTGATTCCATCTCACTTGTCAGTTTTCACTGGTTTTCACTAATTAATTCCCTTCATTTTGAAGTTCAATATCAGATGGAATCAAACTTCCGTATACATTACTGGAGCTGAAAATCTGAGAATGTTGGATAGGCAGCTGCCATTTTCTGACTTCCATTGGATTTTTATAGGCTTTGTATGCTCATGACAAAGATTTATATGACAATTTGAAATCAATGGCAGAGCTGCCACTGACTTTGGGGAGTCTGGGAGTTCACCCATGCCAGTCAAGTTAAGCTCAAAAAAATGGAAAAGCAGAGATATAGTTGGAGACTGAGAGATCTGATTTTCAGAAAATGCTTAGAACTCAGCTTCTGACAAGCAGGCCCCAGTGTTATGCTTCAAGTCAACCACTAGAATCATCAGTCAATGATTGATTAGATTTATTTGCTGGTATTATGACATGCTACAGGAACCAAAACTTCAGCTGGGATATGGAGGAGATGGGGGAAAATAGAGATTTTGCTGCAGGAAAGTTTATAAGCTTTATAGACTAAAATCGGAAAGCAAACATAAGATCACACAGTCTAATTTTGGCATGGCAGTGTAGCATCCAAGAACACTATGTGCCACAAAAAGTGGCTCTTACAATGTGCATGGGCAGAATTAGGCACCCCAGCCTGGGATAAATCAGGCAGCCAACCAAGTGGGGAGTCAGCTGGGGATAACCTTTAGAAAAATGCAGGGGGAAAACCTCAATCTTGAAGTTTGCCAGTCTCTTCCTGCAGGTAAGCATCTCTGTCCAAGCAGGACTGAGAGCCCAGAAGCTTGTCCTGAATGTTGGTGCTGGTTACCTTTCCTTAAATGAGAGCAGATTTTGTAGTCTGAGAATTTTTTTTTTTTTGCAGTGTTATTCACTTTGGGCAAAAAGTAGAAACGTACTAATCATACATGTAGGAAATAAGGTGATGTGATTCAGTCTTTCTGGCCCTGCTGTGGAAGCTGTTCAGGACTTGCTGGTCTACAGAGGAGGCTAAAGGAAGCAAGTCTGCTGAGGTGAGCTCAGGTAGGAGTTCACCTGAGAACTGGAGTTTCTGCTCTAGACCCAAGGATTGTTCGTGTGCTTTGTGCTAGTCACATACCATCTGTGGAGCTGGGACTAGCCAAACAGATGAGTGTTCACTCTGGCACCCACTCAAAATAAAGGCCTAACAGTGTCCCACCATTGCTTACACATCCCTTCGCAGGAGATGGGAGTGAACCTCCTTGGCCCAAAGGTGGGAATCGATGCTTCATCTCCTATGAATCTGTGAGCGTGTTAACCACATTAGGCTGTGGTTGGAGTTAAGGAATGAAAGAACATAACTCAGTCATGTTTTAAAAGAAAGTGACTGTCAAAGTGGTGTTTGAGAAGTGCGACTTCCCCAGTTCCTGGGAAGCCCCCTCGGAGAAAGGCAGCAGGATGCCCAGATTCTCAAACAGCAGAGACGTGACAAGGACACCAAGCTGCCCAGCCCTGTCAGGACCGAGGTGCTGCTGGGGAGTGGCAGAGGCAGCTTGGCAGGGGTTTGAGGATCTGAGACAGAAACCTGGTTAGCAGAGCGGGGGGTTTTCAGGGCTCAGGCAATGGGAGTTTTCGGAATTATGGTTGTGTGCAAACTAAAGTTCACCTGAATCCTCCTTTAAGTGTTTAAGTCATTCTTTATATGTGGCCTGAAGTTTCATATCCACTAAAATTCACGGGGATTAAAATCTAATTATTGTATTGTTGTTAATTCTGAATTTAAAATGGTCTCTCTGGCAGTTAAAAAGAACAGCTAATCATGTCAATCCACTCATGCATAAATCCATGGAGGTTAGCAGAACTGTTTTGGGGCCTAGTCAGGTGCATCTGGAAGTGTAAGAAGCATCTTTTAGTGCTCCACTTTGATTTGAAGGATTAGAATTTTAATAGCCAAGGGAAAACGCCATGAATTTTAACTTTCAAACAAATGACTGAGAGGGAAACCTGAAAATGTGTAAACTGGCAGGGTGCTAGCTAGCTGTGATAACTACCATTTGCACAGAGGTGCCCCTGGTAAAGCCAAAGTAATTTAGCTGTTCATGAAATAGGGACCCATATTTGAGGGTTTCATACTTTTGGTTTTGCCTTGGGGAAAGACTATGCACAGAGAAAGTTTTCTGTAGAAGGATGGGGCACAGATTTATACGTGACATTTTTTAAAGTTATATTTTCCCCAAATTTTAGACCCCAGATAAATTCCATTTAAGATTTGTGTTCCATCTGTGAGGAGGAAGTGGACTTACAATAGACAGAAATAAGATTATTTAGTTTGGAGAAGGCCCGTAGATTCATAGAATCATAGAATGCTTTGGGTTGGAAGGGACCTTTAGAGGTCATCTAGTCCAACCCCCCTGCAGTGAGCAGGAACATCATCAACTAGATCAGGTTGCTCAGAGCCCCGTCCAACCTGACCTTGAATGTTTCCAGGGATGGGGCCTCCACTACCACTCCGGGCAACCTGTTCCAGTGCTTAACCACCCTCATTGTAAAAAATTTCTTCCTTATATCTAGCCTAAATCTACCCTCCTTTAGTTTAAAACCATTGCTCCTTGTCCTGTCACAACAGGCCTTGCTAAAAAGACTGTCCCCATCTTTCCTATAGGCCTCCTTTAAGTACTGAAAGGCCACAATAAGGTCTCCCCACAATTACCAGCACTGATTTTGCAAGTACTGGAAATAAATGAGTAATGCAAAGTAGGATGAGGGAAATGGGGAATAGGGCTCAAGATAGCAATCTAGTACTTCCAGAAGCTACTGACTAAGTCACAGAGCAAAGTCCTGCATAGCTAAGTCTAAGTGTGGAAGGGGAAACCGTACATACGCTGTTTCAAAGTTACAACCACATCACCAGGTACATCTGGTGTACAATGCCAAGGGAACTGCTCTCCAGCACGCTTGCCAAAGCAGCCCGCCAGCTGCTTGTGATTTTAAACCCACCTTGGGCGAGATTCACTTAGGCCGATGGAGTCCATGGCGGCACTAAGGTGACAGGCACTGAGGGAGAGCCGGCGGATGTATGTGCATGTTGGTTCTTCTTAATGTAGCTCTTACCTTCATTGCTGAGGTGAAACTTGTGTTCCCTAAGGACTTCACAGCAGCCAGTGGTAGCCACTGAACTGTTACTATTTATAGTGCTTTCCAAAGTCTGAAATGAACCATTTCTCTGGTTGTTGTGATCATAGTATCCTTTAAGCCAGAGCCACCTGACATTTGGAGGAGCTGGATGCTGTGAATAGGATAGCTGATTCCCTGCAGATACTACCCTGCTAAATGACTTGAATATGAACCATGCAGGGAAGGATCCATAAGGATGGAGATTACAGCCCCAGAAATAATTTTTCTGGTGATCTCAGTCTCACATACAGAGGCTGATGGCATAATCTGTGTCTGCTGTGCCTGTCTCTCCTAGAAAAGAGACTGCTGGAAAACTGAATACTAGTCCTAGGAAGAGTCATTGCACGCAGGTTAGTTTTCTTTCATACAGATTGTGTACATAAAAAGATTCTTAAAACACAGCTTATGTGTAATGCACAGAATGTTAACATAGAGAAATAATGTTTTTAGAATTTTAGAATTTAGAAATAATTGCTAGAGCTCTTAGACTTTAATTGAAAATATTAAAAACAAGTAGACTATGTTTTAATTATTGCATTTTTTGATTTAACAAAATAGAAAAAGTAGAACATCCTTTCTTTTGGGATAGCATTATTCATTGTGCACACACAGCATGTACAGTTTAAGCCTGGCAGAAGCAGATAGCTGAAAGAGCCTTCAGAGATAAGGGCAATATTAATACGTTAATGATTTTTATTAATGTATCGGAATAACTTACTTCTTTAACATATTCTATAGAGGATTATAAATCTTTTTGTAACTTACAGAACCATTATGGGTGGCACAGAGGATTTGCAGCATCTCTTAACTTTAGGATATTTTGTCACACAACACAAGCGTTTAATAAAAGTGTTCAACGAAGCTTATTGACATTTACTTTTTCCTTTGCCATACATTTAAGTTTGAATATCACATTCACATTAACATCAAACACATAAAATATGGAATAGCTGGAGAGAACAGAAGACATATTTCAGTGCTTTGATGTTGATGCCAAAGTTTTATTTAAGATATTTATATGTAGCTTAAAAAGGATAATAAATTTCATTGAAAGCTCACTATATTACTAGACTTTTCAAAGTCCACGGGGTAGACTGAAAGTACTGAAAAGGGAAAAATAGAAATACTGCTGAACAATCAATCTTCAAAAGCAATGAATGTTATTAGGAAACCACATTTAAGATACCTGTAATTTAAATTTGATTTCTGAAAAGTGGAATGGCACATACGCGAGAGTTTCAGATTAGATATTAGCTTTTTCTGCTTTCTTACATGGGGATCATTTGCTTCAGAGACATTGAAAAAGAGACTACTGTGTACAAAGTACTTACTATGAAGTACAGTATGATTTAGTAATGTGATGTATGGTCAAAGGCTGACAAAAGCAAAGACAATTCCCTTGACTGAAGTGTTTGCCAGTTTCTACCTATTGCTACCTAGTTGAAACTAAATTAATCCATAGATTTGTAGTAAGAACATGAGTAACAGAGCAAGAAGGAGCATGTACTTGGTAGATTAAATTTATCTCTGCTGTATTTCTCCATTCATTGCTTGTGCAGGGATGAATGATATTAGGTATGAGCAAACTGGATCAGATTAAAAGAAAGGTGACCTATCCATCTCAAAGAAAGCTGCACCAGAAGATTTGATAAAGAAAAAAATTGTTTTGGCAACTTTTGGCATTGGATAGTAACCATTTATTGTTAAAAAGAACCAATTACATAAATTGGAGATTATCACCTGAACACAAAATTCCATTGCCAAAATATATACATATACTTTAATGTGAACTCAGGTTTAATTTGTTCTTGATGGTATTCAATGCAGGGGAAAACAGATATGAGAAATTCAGTCAGTGTTGCCCAAATATTAAAAAAATATGCAGACCTACTTTAGATTAAATGTCATGCTTTGGCATCTCTTTCTCAGTTTTGCAAAACCTCACAGCTAGAACTAACTTTTTGATTCACTTTATCTGGGAAACTTTCTGTAGGCTTCTGTTTAGATGCTTCAACTTTCATTGATATATTTCAATTGACATTTAGACTCCTAAATATCTTTGTGTATTTTCTCTTTCTTATTACTTGCTGAACATTTCTAGATGAAAAGTCAATGGATGCTGTTGGATGTTCAGTACCTGCAAAGAAATCAGTCCTGTGACTGACAGCTATTATAGCACCAAAGAAATTAGGAGTTGGGTCAATTACTGGATCAGGACTTAAACATACGCCAGAAAGCCAACTGTAAGCTCTAGTTTAAAAAAGGACAAAGGAAGAAACTTGCTCTCTGGCTTTATATTGTATTACTTCCTCAAATCATTGAGGATTTTGGAGTCTATTCCCTGAGTCATTATGTGTCAAGTTCAACAAGTTTGCTCAGTTAGTAAAGAAACTGCAGCTGTAACACCAAGAGTCATGAATTCTCAGCCTGGCATGCTCCTGAGGAACACAGCAAAAGAAAGAGGAGACAGAGATGATAAAGTTATCAAGATACAGGATGAGGCAGATGTAATACTTTCCCACAGTCATGACATCCAACGTATTTCTATGGTCACCAGATTTTCCTGGATCTGTCCCACTGCATATTGGTCAGTCAATCAGGGAACAGCACAGCCTTCTGTGCTTGAAAAAGATTCTCTCAGGTAGGCTGAGATCTCAGCTGAAAGGGTAGATTGTCAGGTACATACCATGCTACCCATATATCAGTAGCTAATATCATTAGTATGTCTTTGGTTCATGTTTCCTGTTTTGGGCCACACTCCCCTTAAAGCAATTGGAAAACTTGAGGTCCTATGAAAAAAAAAATATAACAAATCTCAACAAATGCTCTCTTATATGCTTATTTAATTTCAGGCTATGTTCTTGGTCTTGAGATAAGAACTTGGGCTTAAGACTGGCCCAAAAAGCCACTTGGAGGGTCTCTGAAGTGCATCAGTTGAAAGAGCCCTCAGAGTACAATGCTTGAGTTGGGCATTGCCACAGTGCAGTAGCAGCCTTAGATCACCTATTCTTCCTTCTCCCTGTTTCTGCTTTTGGTGTACGCTCCTGGGGGACTTCTGACAAAGAGAATCCTTAAATACCTTGTTAGATTGGCTAGAGAGATCCCTTAGTGTCAGGCACTGTTAGCCTGGTGCAGACTCTGGTCCAATAGCACTTAGCATTAAAACCTGAAAGACTGACTTTGTGGAGATGTGTAACCTCTCACTAGGAGATAAAGACAAGGAGAATTTCCTGTTATCACTATGAGAGCAGAACTAGTTATGAAACACAAGTTATTGGAAAATCCTAGTTGGCATCAATTTATCTGCATTGGATCTAGGAAGAAAAACATACTTTAAGGTGCTTCTCTAGTGTTCTGTACACATATTCCTAAAAGGTATGAACAGATATTAAAATCTTCTCTGTTCAGGTCTAGGTTATATCAGATTTTATATCCTACCTTGCCGATAATAATTTTATCAAGTAACATCCAATTTATTTTGTTTCAAATGTCATTGAGCCCCCTGCTCAATTTCTACTGCTGTCTATCTAAAAGCTGGATGAGCCCTGCTGTTTAGAAACAAAGGTAATATTCTCAACTATGACGAGAAAGTAGTCATCACTGTAAGTAACCTTGAATAGGGAATGGCTCAGTAGATAAAAGTTCATAAAATCATTATTTAAGCTTGCATAAACAGCATTTTATGATCACCCACATTTGCTGTAACACTACCCAGGTGAAAATGGATCAAAAATATTACCTTGATCACATTTTGAGATGAAACTTAAGATACGAGACTATGCATTATCTTTCTGTCAACAGCTTTAGAAACAGTTGTTAGCAATACATATAATCTCTTTTAAACAGTATCTCCTTAAGGCTGATGTGATTGCTAAGCCAAAAGATTTTATAATTTACAGATTTAGTTATCAGATGTAGTTAGCAGCACTCTTATAACATTAACAGTCATACACACCTAATTTCAAATTCTGCCATATGAGAGTATATTAAAAGTCTGTTTCTGGCAAGTATAATTTGCATATTAATATACTTTTAAAAAAGGAAAAGGAGATATAAAATTTTTACTCTGAAATTTTCCAGAGCTACTGGATATATTTTGGAGAGACAACCTACATAATTAGCACAATTCAGATGGTTTGAGTTCACTTACAAAGTCCATCTATGCTTTGGATCTCTCCTACTTTGCCTATTGTCTTTGTCTTTAGTGTTCAGTCTCACAGATATAATACTCAAGATGAAAATGTTTTGGGGCAACCGATAGGACCAGTGTGCCTCTGCTAGAAAACACACCTAGGCATTCCCTGTTGATGCAACAGATCAAAATCAATGACCTAAACTTTTGAGGAGGAAACGATGAAGGTCTTTAGAGGATTGGTACTTGACTGGATTTTTCATTGGGTCATTTTCGTTGGCAACAATATTAACGGTTAGTTACCAGTCATACAACGTGCAACCTTTAGTAGCTTATTCAATGAGATTTTTCTATGGACATGAATTCTCTCACACATGCTCTTCTGCAGGTCTAAAAGTTTATTTTTTCATACAATTAATATGTGTCTGTTCTTAGAAAACTTTTATAAAAGAACCATATGTATCTAAATGCATAAATATAGAAAGGTAAATCAACATGCATGTATGTGCATGTGCACATGTGTGCACACAAACACTTATGAACACACACACACACATATACATAAGGCAGAATTAGTGCTGTCTTTTAGTTGCTATGCAACTGGATAAATAATTACTTACCATGAGGATACGGACAATAAAATTTATTCCCCCATAATCCTTTGTGCTTGTTCTCCAGGTTTTTTTATCAGTTTAATGAATTAATGTTTTGTTCATATTTTGCCAGCCAAAAGGAGGCAAAGCCTGAAGCAAACAGAATTCAACCTCTTGATAGCTGAAATGGTTGCGGAATGTCCATCTTTGCAAAAATTAAAGACTGCATTGAACAATATCCTGAGCAACCTGCTTTAGCTGATTGACCCTTGTCCTGGTTTCAGCTGGGAGAGAGTTAATTTTCTTCCTAGTAGCTGGCATAGTGCTGTGTTTTGGATTTAGTGTAAGAAGAATGCTGATAACACGCTGATGTTTTGGTTGTTGCTAAGTAGTGCTTACCCTAGTCAAGGGCTTTCTTTTTCAGCTTCCCATGCTCTGCCGGGTACACAAGGAACTGGGAGGGGGCACAGCCCAAGATAGTTGATCCAAACTGACCAAAGGGCTATTCCATACCATATGACATCATGCTCAGTATATAAACTGGGGGGAGTTGGCCGGGGGGAGTGATCGCTGCTTGGGGACTGGCTGGGCATTGGTCGGCGGGTGCTGAGCAATTACATTGTGCATCACTTATTTTATATATCCTGTTATCATTATTATTATTATTATTTTCTCTCCCTCTGCTGTCCTATTAAACTGTCTTTATCTCAACCCACGGGTTTTACTTTTTTTTTTTCCCCCTTCAATTCTCTCCCCCATCCCACCGGGGTGGAGAGGGGGGGGAAGAGGGTGAACGAGCGGCTGTGTGGTGCTTAGTTGCCAACTTAGTTGCCAACTGGGGTTAAACCATGACACCCTACTTTGAACGGGGGGGGTTGAACTAGATAATGTCAAGAAGTCCCTTCCAAACTCAGCTGTTCTATGATTCTGTGACATTCTCAGGTTTTTCTTTCCAACGTAACAAATATACTGTATAAGCTATTTCTGATTACACAGGAAAGGAGATAGTTAGTTGAAAAGCTGCATGTTGAATAATCATAACATTTCCAGAGAAGTCAGTAAACTAAACAAAATGAAGAACAAAACAGAGGAACTATTCTAATAACTTGCAATAAACTGAAGACTTTAGAGATTTAAAGAAATAGTTTGGAGGAGCAAGCAATCCAGTCCCCTGCATCCTAAACAACTCTTTTACCGGAAGTCGTACTGTTCAGATGTTAAATAACTTTATTATAAAAGCAAAGGGGAAGTGGACAGAGGCATTATCCTATAAGAAAGATTTCTGTGGAAGACATAATATGTAGCTAAACACATACTTGAGTGAATTCCAGTAATGAAAGTCAGTTGATAACTGTTGCCCTCGCTGACTTAGTGTAAAAATCATCTTTACCAATTAAAACTATGGAATCAGATTTAAAACAAAACAAAAAAACCCCAACCAACCAAACACCCCACCCCATCCCCCTACCTAGAAGATTTGAAGGAACAAAGAACATTTTTGACAGAGAGGGAACTCTTTCCAAAGAAAATGTTAGAAATTTCTTGAAATACATGGAGACTTTTTGCTCTTTCAGTCCAAATATTAGGTCCAGAGCTGCTGAGTTAATTTGCTTTCTGCCAGTCAGTGATGGATTTATTGTTATGAAATTACTCTTACATTGTAAAAAGGGAGCAAACAGCTGGTACCTTTCTAGTTTCTTTCACAGAAAATATCACTATGAAGATGATACTATTGATAAGCACATGCAAGGGAGTGGGAGCATTCTGTGGAACAGAATGTTCCAGCAGTGGTTTTTTCCTTAAAAGCTGAAGAAGATGTATTCAGTTTCCAATCAGAGAGCCTGCCAGAGGTTTTTTGTCACTGTAGAGTCTGAAAATCAATCTAAAGTTATTCTGGTTTTGCTACATTTTGTGGTTTTGTTAAATTAGAAGGTGTTTTGAAGCCCACTGAAATGATGATGGATAACCTCAGAAGTGATAAAATGAATGTCAGTATCAGCATATAGGTGGGTAGCCACTGTAGACTAATTAAGCATTCTCCTCTGTGTTCTTAACACCACAGCATTCCTTACAATAATTTGTCTAAGTGCACACGTAAGAGTCTTAAGTCTAGATTGAGAGAAGTACTGCAATTAGAGCTCCAAGGACATTTCCTATTCTTCAAAAGAAGAATGCTAGGGCTGTGAAAAACTTTTAAAGGCAAATGTAAGGGTTTGAGTGAGTCACATGGCAGTCTTCTTTCATCACGGAGGTAATTTCCTGCGACTCAACCTAAATCATGGGAATCTTAATTTTCTTAGTTCTTGAAACTTTATAGCTTTGATTATAGATATGATGTAGGTTATCAAAATGTAAGACCCAGTTTCTTAAAAGAAATAGTGGAGGCATGTAAAATTAATGGACTTTTTTGGATATTTTGGCCTAAATATGCCAATGAGTAGGTAGATCAAAAGACCACAGCCTTCATCGTGCTTCTACTATTTTAGGTAGATGAAAGGTAGATTGGAAGGCAGGCAAGGAGACACTTGTCTGTAGAAAACTGAGAATTAAGAGAAACAGCAAAAGGAAAGAAGGCTAAGATACAATAGCAAGAGTTGTAATTCTGGGTTTTTCAGAGTGCCTAGGACCAACCATTTTGCAATGCCTTTACTGAGCAGAGAGGGCCAGCTCAGTTTTATGACTGTGATTCCTATTACTCTGTTTTTCTTTTGGGATACATACATATGTTGTGCAGCTTCTACTAAGATGAAAAGAGAATGCAGATGAAGTCAGAAGGTCTACATAGGAACTGAGCGTCAGATTAAGTAATTTTTGCTGGGAAGGTTTAAAAAGATCATTAAATTCTCCTATTAATATCTACTGCTTTGCTTTGCTGTTTTTCTAGTGTTTCTTCAGTTGCTTAATTTGCTTCATCAGTTCCAAGTGATAAGATGTGTTAAATCATTTGACGCTGTGCACTATGATAAGGTATTTATCACATACAGAGTTACATGTTATTGCTATACAATATCACAAAAGAGGGTATAAATACTTTACTCTGCTTTTTTCAACTAATAAGACCTAATGAGAGATGCTGTGGTTCTTACACATCCTGAGAAATTACTCTCCTTTGTGAATGAGATATTTAAATGCCCTATTTGTAATTGATTGCTGAACATTTATTTAAAACATGTTTACCCTTTGCTTTGCAGTCACTACTGACTGAACTTATATTAATAATAAAGAAGCGCACCAATGGAACTTAAATGTAAATCTCAGCTTGCCACTTTCTCCCCCCTACTTAAGGCCAGCGTATGATGACTTAATGCTGCCTCAGTGAAGATCTGAAAAAACAGAAGGAAAACAGGTAACTATGTCTCTCAGAATTATATTCTTAAGTGATGATGTTACTTGGCTTTTTTTAAAAGCAGGCATTAATATTTTCTATCAGAACAGGCCCAAGACCTGTCCACTGGGCTGATTTTAAAGACTCAATTTACAAAGCTCCTAATGGGAGTTTTCACACATCACACCTAACATACTCATTATTTTTCTGAATGGTATTTTATTGTATAGTCTTATATTTTTGTTTCTATGCCCACAGAAAGAACTAAAAAAAAATCTGGAATAATTCAGGACTCACTTTTCTGTTTACCTATATAAGAGATAATACAATAATCAGTACTAAAAAGGACTGATACCATAATAAAATTTTCTTTTTGATTGGAGAACTGTTAGAAATGGAGGTTGTTTATTTGTTTTACTGCTGTAACTAAATGAAAAAGAAATACAATGTTAATAATTTCTTTTCCAAGAGTTAGAAGTCTTGCTACAGCACCAGAGATGTTGAGAAATCCATATAAAAAGGCTTTGTCAGATGGATACCAAATTTTGAAAGACAAAAGCAGAAAATGTTAGTATGATTTGTATTTACATCTTCAATTCACTTTAAAAGTACTAATGAACTTTTCAGCACAGGAAGGTAGATGTATGAATAACACCATTTGTGACAAAAATGAATAAGAAGCTATTCTTTCAAAAGTTATAAGGGTAACATAAGAAGACACTTGAGAATTCTTTCTGTGCCCATTCCATTAACAAAATACCTCGTTTTGTTCTGAGAACTTAGGGTATTGCTAATTATGTCTTTAAATTTCTCACATCTACAAATGTACCTCTTCATCATCTTCCATTAGTACAGAAAAGTTCTTTTGCTGTTTCTTGCATGAGGGTAGCAAAGGCTGAAAATGACTGAGGTATGAAATGTGCTTTTCATTGGTTTCAGATAAATGTCCACTATTTTATTTTCCAACATTTGCATAGTTTCCATTCATCTCTCTTTTGAAAGCAATAGAAGACAAAGGTGATGTAAATATTTTCTAGCATTTATTCAGCATCTTAATTAACATTCAGGAGTTTCAGCAACGGGTGCCAAATAAATATTTTAAAAGATGTAAACAGTATCCTTTTATGTGAAGTCAGAAAAGCATCTATTAAAAAAAATTGATCTTTTTAAGTACGGTCAGCATAAATTTTGTTAGTTCAAAGTCATTATGTTTGGTTCAAAAAATGTGAGGCTGCACTGAGTTCTTAGATGCACTTTTCAAATTTCTCTCTTGGTGTTTGAAAATGTAAATAGGAAACAGCCCATCAGATTGATTTTAACAAATTGACCTGGTAAATTTTGTTTCATTTCTAGGTCCTTTGGTTCAGTGCACTGGAATCCAGTAGTGAATAGTGCTGAGCACTGCTCTTCCACTGAAATTGAACCTCAAGAGTCCCCATTGCTGAATTAATTTCATTCTGTGCTGTTAAAGTTTTGCTGCCACGTTTCCTAGAGCAGCTTCATCTCTCAGCACAGTTAAACACTTCGTAAAATGTAATTATAAGTTGTGTTCCATTTAGGATCTTATAACTTTGTTACTATGAAATGTCGTAAATGTGTGATTCATAACTGTTTTGTCTAGTGCCAAAAATCATAGTCAGAACGACGTCAATCAAAATTAGCACCATGGACAGCACAGGCGTTGCCACCACTGCAGATGCCGCTGACCCCAGAACTCTTTGCCTTGGAAGGGACCTCAGCAGCTCTCTAGGCCAACTGCTTGGTCAAAATAGGCTCAGCTGCGAGGTTAGACTGGGTTTCCCAGGGATTTATCCAGTCTGATCTTGAAAACTTCTAAAGATGGAGGCTGAACTACCTCCCCGGGCAACCTGTTCCGCTGCTTGACTGTCCTCATGGGACTTGACTGTTCTCATTAATGTCCAGCCTAAGCCTCTCTTGATTCCACTTATACCTGTTGTCCTTCCACCATGCACCACTGGGAAGAGTTTGGTTCTGTCTATTTTGGTAACCTCCCTACACATACTGGCAAGCTGCTGTTAAGCCTTCTTTTCAGCAGGCTGAAGAAACCTTTTTCTTTCAGAAGCTTCTCCTCACAGGGCAAGTGCTCCTGTCCCCTAACCAGTTTGGTGGCCCTCTGCTGAACTTGCACCAGTTTATCAAAGTCTTTCCCCAAACTGGGTGCAATACTCTAGATGTAGTCTAGCAACTGCTGAGTACGGGGGGAAAGTCACTTCCCTCAGTCTCCTGGCTATGCTGCTCGTAATACAGTCTAAAATGATGTTGGCCTTCTTAGCTGCCAGGGCACCCTGCTGGCTCATGTTCAGCTTATGCTCTGCCAAGGCACCCACAGCCTGTTTTGCAGAGCTCCTCCTCAGCCAGGCAGTCCCTAGCCTGAACCTCAGACAGGGGTTCTTCATTCCCAGCTGCTGGATAGCTCAGGAATTCTGCCGGCTAGTAAAATAAACAACCCTTGCAAGATTTCTTCTACAACTGTCTTAAAAAGGAAGTAACTTTAACACAAGTACTTTAATGAGTGGTTATTAAATGTTGTGAGACAGACTTTCAAGCTTTTTGTATTTCTTAAGCTGTAGACTCCATGCAGGAGTGCCTGAATCTTGCAAGCTATCCTGTTGGTGGGTTAAAGGAACTCAAAGGAAGGCAATGCACAGTGGAGGAATATGCCATGATTTCTTAATAGCTAACAAGATCATTGTATTAACTGCAGGTAGGGAAGAAATACAAGAAAGAGAACCAACTTCCATCTGTTTTCATTCTATAATTTATAACTGAAGGAGAGAGCATAGCATCATCAACCCAAAACATTGATTTTTTTTTTTTGTTTCCATCTAAAATAACTTAGGTATATGCCCCCTTGCCAAACATTTCTATTACTTTCTCAGCTCAATATGTTCTCAATACCACTTTCCTGTATAAAAAAATAATTATCACAAGCTGTTCTAGCCATTATTTCTCTTGAGTGTATTGTGTAAAAGTACAAAATATCTCTAAACTAATATTCAGTGAGTAGATATATTGAAAATATATGCCAAGGAGATCAGACATTGTGCAAGAAGACTTATAAACAGATCCAAGCTCAGGTTTGTATTCACGTTGAATAAATTCTTCTTTAAACTATGGTTAGCTAGAGGCATTTAAAGGGAGGGAGCTGGTAGCAGTTACCAACCTGAAATAAAATGTACATGTACATGCATTCCAGGGATTAATACTTCAGAGAACTTGTTATATTTCCACTCAAAGGAGAGTATGATTAATATTTTTAAAATGTATAACTCACCAAGACAGGTTTTAAGAATTCCTTATTCAATACTCTCCATTTGTCATGAGTTAACAGGTTCGCTTTAGTGTTAGTTATGAGAAAGTTTTTAGGGATCCAAAGGAGAAGATGTTGTAGATGACAGTATTACCTGCCTTCTGAATGTGCAGACCCCTCCAGCTGGAGACATGAAACACTCATTTCCCATTCATTACCTCAAATCATCCCACTCAAATCATTCCACTAGAGGACTGCTATCATCAGATCTGCAAATTTTACTACATATTCCTGCAGAATGTTTGTCTAAATTAAAAATATATTAATAGTATTTGCCTTATTTTCCTCTGGGATATGCACACACTCACACACACATGCAGAACTCATTTTTCTTTTTGCTCACTGTCAACTTACTCTTTCTGCTTCCTCTAGTCCACCCCAAATTGGCCTTTGTAACAAGAAAACTTATTGGTTCTTTGAAAGCGGAAGAGAAGATGCAAAGGACAAACATACGTATGAATGAGTGTGTATACCTGAGGCAGGATCAAGGAAAAGCATCCTCTGTACATGTTTGTGTGTGTGTATGTGGGCACATGCATGTGGCCCAGTTTGTGGTGCCATGGCTATAGTATGGACCCATAGTTACCCTGGTGAACAGGGAAGGGGAAACCCCTGGGGCCCCAAGCCCAGTGGATTCAGCCACTCCTTAACACTCACCACGGGTGTATAGACTAGGCAGATCAGGACACATTCTTATGGCTTATCCACAAAAGTATAAAGCCAGAAAAATGGAATTACTCAGGGCAGATCCATATTTTTATATATAATGGGAACAGGACTTCTGTAGGTGAAAGGAAGAAAACAAGGTAAAATGTGCAAAACAAGAAAAAAAATGAGGAAACAAGGTTTCCACCCTGAAAAGAGGAGGAAAACTCCTTCCCTCACTAACTGCCAGTCTTAATAGCAGCTCTCTTCAGCAGGAGCTGGGAAGGATGCAGTATTCTTTTGCATGCTGTAAACTTTTTGGGCAAACTTTACTCGGAGGAACATGTTATTTAAACAGATATAGTCATACATATCAGTCATTTCACAGGCAGTACTCTGCAGTCACGCCTCTCCTTTTCTCCTCTTGCACCCGGTGTTTTTAGCTGAGTAGGAAGAAAAGTGGCAGATTCTGCAGGGTTGGTGAAGTCCTTTCCCAGTTTTCCTGCACTGGTGTCCTGGTTCTAGCTGGGATAGAGTTCATTTTCCTCCTAGCAGCTGGTATAGTGCTGTGTTTTGAATTTAGCATGAGAATAAAGTGATAACACATTGGTGTTGTTAGTTATTGCTAAGTAGTGCTTATACTAAGTCAAGGACTTTTCGGCTTCCCATGCTCTGCCAGCGAGGAGGTGCACAAGAGTCTGGGAGGGAATATAGCCAGGACAGCTGACCCAAACTGGCCAAAGGGATATTCCATACCCTATGAAGTCATACTCAATATATAAACTAGTGGGAGTTGGCCAGGGAGCAGCAATCGCTGCTCAGGGACTGGCTGGGCGTCGGGATGCAGTGAGCAGTTGCATCACTTGTTTTTCCTGCATTTTGTTTTTCTCTCTCTTTTTGTTGTTTTCCTTTTCATTACATTTTTTAAAATAATAATAATTATTATTTTTTTATTTTATTTTATTTTATTTTATTTCAATCATTAAACTGTTCTTATCTCAACACATGAGTTTTCTTACTTTTACCCTTCCAATTCTTTTCCCCTTCCCATCAGGGGGAGGG